>OY744477.1:147136926-147275219 GCA_963556175.1 Tipula confusa | reverse complement strand
ATAAATATATATATATATATATATATATATATATATATATATATATATATATATATATATATATAAATATATATATTTATACATATATATATATATATATATATATATAATATATATATATATATATATATATATATATATATATATATATATATATATATTATATATATATATATATAATATATATATATATATATATATATATATATGTATATATATATATATATATATATATATATATATATATATATATATATATATATATATATATATATATATATATATATATATATATAATATATATATATATATATATATATATATATATATATATATATATATATATATATATATATATATATATATATATATATATATATATATATTTATATATTTATATATTTGTATAACAATTATTTCTAAACGAAATTATTTTTCATCATATCAGATCTCGACCGTATCAATCAAAATGTTTCGTTTTAAATCGGGGACAAAATATTGACGTATCAAAATGTTAAATTATTATTGACATTTTTTGTAATGAAAATTGAAATTGTAATCTTTAATTAAACAAAATCAACCAAAAAATAAAAATAAATGTCGCTAACAAAATCGATTTTCTGTATATACGTACGTTATGGGTTGTGGAATGCAACACAAAAATCGTTATCGTAATATACACAACACGAAAATATTTTGCCATTCAATCGTTATTGACATAAAATCTGTAGGGGATCGCGTTTACACAGATTTTCATGGCTTTGGCGTGTTAGTGTTGTATATAGTAACGAAATCGTGTATATAGTATATCAATTAAACCAAATTTCAAAATTTTTTATTGATTTGCAGAACATTGTTAGCAGTTGGTTACATATTTTTGTGTTGTACAAAAAACTGTAGAACCAGCATCTGGATAATATATTAACGACCAATTCTGAATATTTAAAAAATTTTAGAATGCATTTATATATATATATATATATATATATATATATATATATATATATATATATATATATATATATATATATATATATATATATATATATAAATATATAAATATATATAAATATATATAAATATATATATATATATATATATATATATATATATATATATATATATATATATATATATATATATATATATATATAATATATATATATATATATATATATATATATATATATATATATATATATATATAAATATATATATATATATATATATATATATATATATATATATATATATATATATATATATATATATATATATATATATATATTCTAACTTTTGACCTTTTTTGTTATTATATATTTTGGATGTTAAACTTTTCCCTAAAAAAATCTATTTAAGGCCATCATAAATGGCATAAAAATTTCATCTTTATGTTGATTTCACTTACTTTTTTCTATTTTGCCATTTTTGCTTACCAGAAACCGGGTAACTCGCCGTAATGCTTTTACAAATATAATTTATTCGATTCTTAATTTGATGTTCATTGAATTTTTTTCTTCCTCTCATCTTGAAGTGATTTTCATATCTTTATGCAACATCTGAGAATGGTTTGGCTAACAATGCGGTTCCTTCTACATACTTAAGTATTCTGTCAGGTCTAAGATTTGTTAAAAATATTTTGAGTTGGGTGGTTCTTCCATCCGTTGAAACTCCTCATCTTTGCTAGCAATAATTACGTCATGCATGAAAACACAAATCTTATCCTTGCTTGAACTAATGGATGAAATATTACAATAAAATACTTTGGGGCTACTGATGGCAACAACATAAATATGGAAAAAGTCAGATAATATTTGCATTATAATATGATGAAGTTCGTTGATGTTCATTTCTAAACGCGGCACAAATCTATCGATACCATGTCTAAGTCGTGTGTTAAACAACAAAACCATCTTGTTTATGTTATTACATTAACACGCGCGGAGAACTTGAAATATGCTTTAGAAATTATATTCAGCCCGTCTAAAATCAATATTAAAATTATTATTATAAACATGGCTATATGAAACGTGTTTGAATATCCTGATAGATTAAAATAACTGTGTGGTCATGCGTTGTCGAAAATTTTAATTATCGAACGAACTAATAAGGATACCGATGGGTCAGCAATCCGTGGTAAAAAAATATTTTTGAAACTATCGTGCCGGTGGTATTGCTGTTAATGTTGCTAACAGTTTGGATGTAAAACTTAGTGCTTATTTCAGTTTCGTGACCGCTATGATGTTTCATTGTTACATTTGAATTTAAATATTTATAAAATGTTGATACTATATGTGTTTACAGACTGCAATCATACAGCATACATACATTTTTGATTAAATATATGCCTTATATGGATTATTTAAACCCAAAAGGCCTTTAATCTTCATGGAGTCATGGTATAAGTTCAGAAGTAAATCTTCCAACTAAAACTTTTGGAACCTCTAGTACATGCAGTGGCCACGTATTCTACAGGACTATTTCTAACGTCACTATATCGTCTTCTGTAATAGATAGACCGATAATTCTTTCTCCACAAATTCGAACCAATTTTGATCTGCTGAACACTACTTTGCTGCTAAACGAATCGTGGAACTCAGTTTTAAATGTTTCCATAATTACTAAAGCGTTTGATAACTTTTTTATAATTTTAGGACAACATATAGCTCAAAGTACAGTTTCAATTATATTACCTAAACAATTTACGAAACTTAAACCATCGTTTAACAAAGATCTTCGTTCACAAAGATTACGTAGAAATATTTGTCTGAGCGGTTATTCATTGTTTGGTGCTTGTACTGAGACCTATAGATCTGGTGGGGTCAGTGTTTATTATGACTCTAATTTGAGTTGCTCATTATATGCTTTCAATTTATCTTCGGCTGACATTGTTAGGGTTGACTGACCATTAAATATATTTCTGCAAGGAATGTCTATTTTTATTGGTAATATTAAGTCAAGAAACTTATTTATTGTTGGTGACATTAATAGTGACATTCTAAATTTTTTATCCCTATGCGATGATTATTTGATACTTATGTCTTCTTTTGGACTTGAGTCTTTGATTATTTTCCTACAAGAGTTACATCATCAACATCTACGTGTATCGATCAATTTTTTGTACGGCTCAGATAAAATGACCTTTCATGTTTAACACCTTCGGCAATCGATCTCAAAATCTGAGATATTATTTAGATTTAATAAATTCTTGTCATTCAATAATGTGAATCAAGGTCACAACAAGAGACTTAATTTTGCAAAGTTAAATGAAGTTTTTAAGCAAGTGGATTAGAGAGTTGTTCTTAATCTAAGTGACTCGTCTTTAGCTCTTGATCAATTTCTGGACGCTGTTTTGATTATATTGGAGCAGTGTTACACTTATTCTCGAATGAAAAATATAAAAGTACCACAACCATTGATTTCATATGCACTTGCTAGGAGAATTAAAAAGAAACCAACTGCAAAAAAAACTGCTAAAAAAAATTGGAGCTTGGTATATTAAATTTTAACCAAAAAGCCCAAAGATTCATTTATAAAAAACATCGTAGCAGACAACGGTGCAGTTCTTAGAAATGGTATATATATATATATATATATATATATATATATATATATATATATATATATATATATATATATATATATATATATATATATATATATATATATATATATATATATGTATATATATATATATATATATATATATATATATATATATATATATATATATATATATATATATATATATATATATATATATATATGTATATATTTCAAATGAACTTAATGGTTATTTTACAGGTGTTGCCAATGAGCTACGTGCTAAGTTTTACTCGAATAACGCAGCAATAAATTCCAACTTACCTTCTGATTATTGTCCTTTATTTTTTACTCCTGTTTCGAGCAACGAGGTAATATGTATGATTGGTTCGTTGAAACCGAAAAATTTACTTGATATTGATGGACCATTTTCAAAAAAGGCGATAGAAAAATCAAAGGAAACTATAGACCTTTTGCACTACAGCCAGTTATTCTGAAGGTTCTAGAAAAAGTAGTTAATAATAGAAATACTAATTTCTTAAATACTTTTAATGTACTGAGTCAGCTTTGTTAGATTTTTTGGACAATTTTCATAATGAATTGAACTGGAGTATTGTGTATGCTGGTTTGTTTGTTGATGCAACTACGGCCTTCGATTTGGTTGATCATAAACTATTATTGTCTATTCTGTCCAGCGTTGGTTTTAGAGGTATAGCAAACAAGTGGTTGGCTTCTTACTTAAAAAATAAAACTGTTAGTGTAAGAGTAAATAATATTTTGAGTTATTCTAGATCCGTGAATATTGGGGTTACCCAAGATTCCATGTTAGGATCTTTATTGTTTTTAATTTATACAAATTCTATTTTCAAACTCGAATTGAAAGGCAATTGTACTGGGCTTGCTGATGATTTAACTTTAGCTTATGCTGTTAAATCGACCAATAAAATTGTGTCAATGATTAGTTTTGATCGTGAGGTACTGAATAAATGGTTTCACAAACGTTATTTAATTCTAATGCTGTTTAAAATTTTTGGTACCATAAATATACCAAACCAAATAAATCAAATGTACTCCCGCCAATTGTCATATTGATTGTTTGCATATAGAATTGGTTAACTCATTTAAGTATCTTGGAATACATTTGAATTTTAATTTAAATTAGAAGACTCATGTCACTAATTTGAAACTTTATTTTACATCGATATCTAGAATTTTCTGCCTCCTTCGATATGTTTGTCCTGTTTCTGTGCTGAAGATGACATACCATGCATTGGTTATTGCTAAAATGGAATATGGTTTATCTTGTATGGTTTAACAACCTTCCCATGTTATCCAACCTCAAAACCGTTGGAGGTATAAACAAATGATACTTTGACGTCATCAGTGGACATAGCTAACAATTTTAATATGTTTTTTTCTTATGTTTTAGCAAAAACGCGGCAAAACTTTTTTAGCTCATTTAGTGTTGAACATATAGATATTGATCAACCCATTTAAAGTAGTTTCTTTTTCCACCCTATCTCTTCATTGGAAGTGTTTAAGATAATTAATTCTATGGAAGATGGTGGTCTACTGATCAAGTTGGATTAAGTAGTGCTATTTTAAAACGATGCAAATAAAATATTGTAGATATATTATGTTCATTATAAAACCGTAGTATAGCTGCAGGAATTTTTCCTGAATCATTAAAGGTTGATACTGTTATTCCACTATTTAAGAAATGAAATCGTTTAAAAACTAAAAATTATCGCCCAATTTCACTAATACCAATAATTTCAAAAATTTTCGAAGAAACTATTAAAACGCGTATTTTTTGGACATAATTATTTTAGCTTATGTCAGTTTAGTTTTAGACGTAACCTGGTTACGAAGGATGCTTTAATTGTACTCAAAGTCTTAATACAAATAATGAAGTAGCATCCCTTTTTATTGACATATGTAAGGCATTTGATATGATTGATCAGGTTCTTTACTTTATAAATTATGACATATCGGGTTCAGAGGTTCTATGTATAATTTGTTTTGCTCCTTTATTACTAATCATTCCCAAAAAATACGAATTAGATCCTTTTTAAATGAATTCATTTTTCTAGTAGCAGGTGTTCCACAGGGATCTGTGTTGGGTCCTATTTTGTTCTTAATTTACATTAACTCAGTTTTCAAAGTAAATTTCAAAGGAAAATGTGTAGCATTCGTAGATGATATGGCGTTTGCGTATGAATGTTTGGATTATTTCACAACTGTTGATAGCATTAGTCATGACTACGAGATGTTTAGTAAATAGTTGGTTATTTATAAGTTGCAAATCCGTCTCAAAACGAAAGCAGTTCTATTTGAACAGAAATTGCTAATTTAAAAACGATATTATTTTTCATGGCTTTGACGTACTGATATGTCCAATTGTTAGTGAATCTGTTAGAGACATTAAGTATGTGGAATAAATGTGGATTGTCGCTTGTACTGGTAGTGTTTAATTGCAGTCATAAAAAACGAGCATTCAAAACTTGTCGATCAAAAAAATTTACAAGCTACGAGATCATTATCCACTTCATGTATTGGAAAATAGGGATAGTAGTGTTTTGGAGCGCTTCAAGTTAAAATTTGGCCAGATTTGCCACGTTACATTGCATGTTATGGTGTTATTCCACCTCTTTTGTGCCGAGGCTATCGCCTCATTCATAAGCGCCTTAAAAAGCGCTGCTATAGGCCTCCCCAGATTTGCTCTTTCCGGTTTCAATTGGAGCGTTGTAACTTTCCTTGCCAGTTCGTTAGCCCTGCAGTTCCCCTGAACGTCCGAGTGACCGGGGACCCAGATTATCTGGATAAAATAGATGACAATTCATCTCGTTAAGAGATATCGAAAACTTGGCACTTTTCCAAATGTGTGGTCACCACTACTAAAATTGGATCCACAAGTAGATCCAGTAGTTCTCTGTTACCGTTGTCATTCAATCCAGTACCATACATATATCATCTGCATATGCCAGCACCACGTTAGACTGATAGTCTAAGATGTTACTCTGAAGTGTATCACTTTTACAAAAGATAAATTCTAACATAGGATTAAAGAAAACCAGGGACAGATCATCTTCTTGTCGTACACAGAGCCAATTATAAAAATTCCTGATCTTGTTCTCAAATTTGAACACATTATAACTGCATTACATACTGTCATTTTATATATATACGACAATATCTGTCAGGTACAACTCCCAGATAGAGATCCAAGAACACCTGACGGACGTCACGAGCTGTTTTATAATATTTAAAGAGTCATCAAATGAAACAGCTTGAGCAGTGACGGAACGATTTAGAATAAATCTTCCTTGGTAATCATCACAATTTCCCGCGTCGCAGTGAAGTGATTATATCCCATATTTTGTAAGATAGTAATTTATAAGCAAAGGAAACCTATACCGCGATATTTTTCGCATTTTTAGTGATCTCATTTTATCAAGATAGGCCACAATGTGATCAGTTTCCTTTTATCAGGCATAACTTTACTTTGCCACACTAATTGAATAACGACAAAAAGATCGTATAAAGTATCTTTTTCGAATAACAACAGTTCAGAAATAATGCAATCTTCAAGGGAAATCGTTTCTGCCACTACATGGCCAGTACACATTTTTCGGATGATGGGTGTTTGTACACATTTCCACAGTTTGCGTGTTTGACTACTTTTAAACAAAGCATTTACACGCTTTTTTGGTCTATAAATTTGCTTTGCGATTCTCCTAACAAGGACCGCGTTGTTCTTCCATGCGACTGTAAAATGCATTCGCGCTTCTTTATAGGAATTATTCTGTTGCTCGACAACAAGATGACACTCCTCATGAAACCAATATTTTTGGGTTTAATTTTTACCATACCATTATTTCGTCAGAACGAGGATTGGTTTTCATAATGCTGTACTGCTAACAAGACTTTGATATTGTGCTTTTTCAGCACAAGAATTGTGGATTCTTAGGATATTATGATCGTTTAAAGGTCTTTTACGAGGTATGGGGTGAGTGAAGACTATTTTTTTATCGTATATGAATTTCTTAATTTTTTTATCTGCCTTTATTCACTTTTGTGGTTAAACAGAATATTGATCCTGCTTAGTAGATCTCTAATTTGTATAGTATATACTGATAATAGAAACCATTTCTCGTCACATTATTTAGCATGCAATATTCCACATAAAATGATCCATCTTTGTATTAAATAAGGACAAATTCTGAACACCATAGTAAATAGTGTATTTTTCTTCTATAAATAAATTTGCTTCTCTTTTATAATTTGTGCTTCGGCTTTATATTACTTATCTAAAATTAATTACTTTGATGATTGTTAAATTGATGTTGCATATCTTTTAGGGATGTTGATCAATTTTATTTTTTCCTTACCATATTCGTTGATAGGCAAAATGGTCATCAAATCTCTGCGATTACTGAGATTATTTTATCTGTTTGAAAATGTGGGAAAAATGGGTTGCCTTAGATCTTCTTCTAGTTTCGATCGATCCGTGAAAATTGTATCCCAGTTAATCAATTAATTTTAAATCGAAAGCTATGCCTTATTTTCCTCAGGATGCACATAAACGGGCTAGTACTTATGGCTAATTAGCCAAACTTAACACATTTGTCTAAAGGGTTTTCCAGGTTTTTTCCAGGTTTTTTGAATCAATAGTTTTTTAAACCAGCCTCAGATTCATTTTCATTTTGATATGTTTCGAAAAACTCCTGCAGTAGATTAAATTAATTTTACACGCATTAATTTGCGCATATAAAATAAATATATAGAGCCAATCCCTCATTATGATGTCCAAAACTTAACAAATAAAACTTTGATTTATCAAAGTAGTACAAAAATTTCTGTCAGTTGCCTTCACCGAACTCCGTTTCATCATGCGAATGGCAAAAAAAAAATTTCATTTCATTCCTTCAACAAATATTCCATAGAAAACATCATACATAATATCCGTTGAAAGAATTTACAAATTTTCATCTTTTCATAGTAAAAAAATCATTTTCCTACGTTTAGTTCATGTTGTTAACAAAACACAGAAACGTAAAAAAGGGTGGCCATACACGATTCGATTATATCGTCGACGGGTTATAGAACAAAAATATTAATGAAAATGCCTTAAATGTTTTAAACTTCGAACTCTTGAGCTTTACGGTTCGTATTTCCTTTTTTTTTTTACTTTTATTTAGTATTGGAACATGAACGACTCATTTTCATTTCTTTGACTATACCCACATTTTTACCATTTCAAACCCAATATTTTGGGTAACCAAACGAATTTTACGTTTTCGTTGTCTTTTATCATCTTTTGCTCATAGATTTTTGTCTAATTTTTTAACTTTTTATGTAAAGTATATAAGACATTTTCCACCTTGTATTTATTTTTTCCGAATGGTTACAAAATCAGGGAGATTTTATATTAAAGTATATATACTATATATATAGCATTTGTTGTAGTATTTCGTGAGCATAAATTTAAAATTTTAAAAACCAATTTAAAAATATTAAATAAGGAACCGTATATTGTATGTCTGAAGTGTGTAATGTGTATAGGGTATACGACGTACGCAATGGTTAACCGAAAGAACATTAATGGTGTTAATACAACAACTGAATTTTATTAATTTTAACAAATATAATTTTATGTGCTTTTACAAAGTACACGCAAACAACACTAAAAGTATATAATTGGGCAAAATAAATTAATTATTTAATGTTCATTCTTATATACGTATATGAAATATAGGTTTTTGGGAAGCTAGCATTAATATAAAATACTATCATTATGATTATTAATTAGTGAAAGGTGCTAAATTTCATCTTATATATTCTATATTTAGAATATTATGGAAGTACGTTTCATATTCCTTATAATATAATAACACAAAATTATATAATTATATATATTATGTTTTATAATGTAACAGTTCAACATCTTCTAGGCTGGAAATTTATGAGTATCACCTTATGGGAATACATTTTTTTTCTTGTTCCTAGAACACCTTAAATATCGTGATTGTAGATATTATTATCATATTTTTTGGGGCTGAAAATTTGAATGGGATGTTAGATTTATGGCACACCGTGTGTGCTTGCACATTTTATATATGTATATGTATATATATATATATATATATATATATATATATATATATATATATATATATATATATATTTATATATAAAATTAATTTTATTTCAATCTTTATTCTTATAATTTCAAACTAAAACTAAATTTAAATCTAACAAAATTTTCTATATATGCAATTACCAATTTTGCAATTACCAATTTCCTTATGTTAATTTTACTGGAAACTCGTGCAACATATAATATAGGTATGTAGGTTTCGTTGATACAATCTAAAAGACACTTTGTAGAGTCAGCAATTTTAAAATTAAGCCGGGTGAATCTAGTCGTTAAATTTTTCATAGTGAGGGGATTCAGTTAGCCAATTTCAGCAATTTTTTTTTGAATTTCAAAGAAGGCGGTAATTGTTAAAGTGTGCTTACCTTTTATTCATGGAATTATTACTAAGTCACAGTCCGCACGGTTATCAGCCGACCTTACGTGTTTCCAGCATTCTCTTTTAAATTGTGTCGAGATTGCTGATGTGCGATTGGTAACGAATGTTGGCCATTTTCGAGGATGCAAAGGTATGGTTCATTATTTACCAATAATGAAGCTCAATTTTTGAGTCTGTCCATAGTGTCATGTTTTCAATACTCAAGTTCAACGCATTTTGAACGTAGTTACCATTAATTTTGTAAGCAAGAATGCACCATTTAGTTTGTTACGATTGATACGATTATATAAAAAAAAACAAAGTTTTGAATTTTCAGATTATCGCTCGTAACTGAATTAATTATTATTTTGATAGAGCCTCCAATGCGGTCATTTCTAAGCGCGGCTAGTGCTCAGGGCTGGGGTGGGTGAGATTGGAGGATAACAAAATCTGGTGAGACCGCTTAGAACGAAGGGAATTAAAGGAATGGGTAGGAGAGGATGCAGACCGAGAATACTTACCTATCACATTAACAGCTTACCATACTATCCCAGCATCTCATGAAATTAAATATTTAAATTTACCACATCTTATCAAAAAGAAAGACCAAAAGTAATGTTAGGAAATAAAAACGTGTGAATATTAACTAAAAACTATAGCTTACTTAATTGAATCCAATTTTATTATACAGAGAAAAACAAAACAAAATTATATATAAAAAAAAATTACCTATACAAACTTAATGAACTAGTAATTACTATTGGCCAAAACAAAACTTAATTATCTTAACTAACATCAACCTAATTCTAAACTTACCGCCACCCCGCCACCAACATAAGCCTTAAAATTATAAATTTTTATAGTTGTTGTTGTTGTTGTGGTTTATGTCAATGGTGATGACAATGCCGCTGATGATAATGATGACGTCGATTTAATGTTGTACTGGTAACCGATGAATACCGTAGGAATTGATATTATTATTATTCTTGTATCGTTATTACCACTATTCTTATTATTATTTTTGTGAATGATTCCGGAACATGATTATTTGTCTGATTATTATTTTATGTATTTAGTTTACTTTATTTAGAAATCTGGTGGTTCTCTATAACTTTAATTGAACATATAAGGTTATCTTTATTTATGAAAACTCTTATTCCAATCTATGGAAACATCACTTATCATAATTATCAAACACATAGTATCGTTTTTCTTTGTTTTTCGCACTTAAATATATTGGACATCACAACACAATGTATATTTATATATTTTCTTTATATATATAAGTCCTTTCTTAATATTATGATCTACATTAGATTTGAACACAGTTTTTTTTTTTAATATTATATATTCAGAGTTTATAATTTGGATTCAATTAAGATTTGATCCGATTTGAATAAAAAAAAAACAAATGGCGAACGTTTCTATACTTGATTAATTTGTCTCCATTTTCTAACTATCAACACTTGGTAATTTAACTCACAAAAAACGTTTTCTTCTTCGCTTTCTATCTATCACACACTCCTCGTTTTTAATTTATTCTTTATTTGCTTAATATTCTTTTACGACTCCTCGTTAAATAAAAAAAAATCTACTTTTATACGTTTTTCCTATAACGGTCGAATCCCGTGATTCTCATACAAATACAATTTATTTATAAAAAAAACCATCCGTTGTAACGGTGTCAGATTCATGCTTGCGTCTGACATCGCTACAAGTTCTAATCTATAAGAATGCTCAGCTGATTAATAGGTTCTATTTTGGTTTTGGCTGCTTTAAGGTGCGTGATTATTGCGGTTCCGGTGGTGGCGCGGTAGTACACGGCTACGACTTAAACGAATTGACTCGCGTTGCAAAATCCATGCAGTTTGACTTCTTTATGAGACCCAAGCCATCGGGGAATTTGTATGTATCAAAGGAAGTCTTAGCGTAATCCTTCCCGACGTCTATGCGTTGGCACTGGTAGCTCATCATCCCAATGAATAGCTTGCAGCCTAGTGCTTTGAAACAACATTTTTACGTAAACAGTCGTAGGGATAACCATTCAAGAGGGTCGAAAACTCTGCTGGTCTCCGACAATATCAATCTTTTGGTGTACTTCGTGCGATTTTCAAAATTCATGGAAAATTAAAATTTGTCAGTTTGACGACACCACTCTAAACCCAAGAGTTTGGTTGTTTCTGGATGCTCTGAGATTTTTATGCTGTTTGTCTTCGTATATGTTTCATAAATTGCTTGCCGTATTTCTTCATCATAGGACGCCCATTTTCGCATGTTGAACTTGGGTTATTGAAGTATGATGTCGATGCTGTTCGTGCTGCTCGTTATATAATAATGCTAGTTTCTTCAGACATCTTGTCGATAAAAATGACGATGGCTATGTGCCATATGTCAAAGTCTTTAGCCGATAATGAAATATCAGTTGATCTTTATTGCTTCGCCAAACAATGTATTGCATGTTTGCATCTTCTAAATCGACTAGTACCTGGCGATACATTTCTTCGACGTCGCCACTCAAAACAAATTGATGCTGACGAAATTGTAATAATATGTCCAAAAGTGAAGATTGTATGACTCAATTCCACACGCAAAATGTCATTCAATGTCTTGCCGTTGTTTGACTTGGCAGAGCCGTCAAATAAGACGCGCAACTTAGTTGTTAAACTAAAGGATTTAAGAACGCCATGATGAGGGAGATAATACTGCTGCTGATTTAATTGGTCACATGCTATTTTTCCATATGTAACCCAATTCTTTATATTCCCACAGGAACTCGACGTATTAATCCTAAAATGAGCTATCCGGTTCAAACTTTTGTTCCATTGCTTTTAATCGGCTTATTGCTAAATGCACAAATCTTCCTTCTGGGCTTCTTTTTGCTGTCGTCAGAAAAAATTCCTCGTACCTTTGCTTAGCATCAGACCACTTTGATTCATCTAACATGGACTCGACTTCTCAAAAGGTTCGCAATGATGCATCAATGTCTAACAATATATTGAAGCATGTAGCCGAATTTTTCATCTGCCCATCGAACCTGCCGGCCACAATCCACCCAAATGCGGTTTCCTCTGCAACTAAACGATTACTTAACTGTAGTCTCTTGCCTCCAGTTACGGCATAATATATTTCGGTGCAGAAACAGAATTTCAATTGCACCGCTCCTATTGAATTTCGGATCCGCTAGTTTCAATACATTAAGTGGCTCGCAGTTAAATGGGTTGAAATCGCATTATGGAATTAGCAACGCTATTTTTGGTACGATATATGTTTCAACTTTCACTTGCGGAAACTGCTTGACAATTGGTTGCAGCGATATGAACACTTTGCCTCGTGACTGACCCAACTTGGTATCTCCAAGACCCTTCATAAACATTCGTCCGTTTGTTCGCTATATTTCTAACTTCACGCTTTTTGAACGCATTTTTCAGTAATAAATGATTCCTGTGATGACGAATCTAATAACACTCTACAGTTTATTTCATGGCCGTCGTTACACCTGAAATTTACCCTTGCTGTGGGCAACACGACTTGAGAGGCTGTTGTAACTTGTAAAACTACTGTAGTATCTAGCTTTGGATCAACCGTTGAGCTTTGAGATGCTGGGCTATTGCTCGCTTGTTCATGTAAATGCAAAAATGTGTGATGTTCGTGGTGACACTGACGACACCTACCCCTCGGTATACATGCATACTAGTTGAAGCACTTAAATCACCGTTTTTCGGCTGCAATAATATCCTTTCTCTTAGGTACTGGCAATGCAAGTTTCGCATTCGAATAACTTGTGGTCGTTATTCTTGCACAACGGACAAGCGATAATGGCACTGTATTGCTGTTGGCCAGTGCACCGTATGAATTGATGTTATTTATTTTGCTGGACGGACATGGCGGTGATTTTTTCGCTGTGTATGCTTTAAAGGCTGATCTGTACGCCGGTCCATAAATTCAAAAAACTCCAATTAGGAAGGGAAATGTTTATCCTGCTTTCGCCCCTAGATATTTAAGTCCCCGAATCGCTTCATCTGAATTATCAAGGAGCGCCGAATATTTGCTGCGGTCGAATTATTGATCGATGATTATTTCAAAAACGATTCAATGTGCGACGTTATGGTGTGACGCTTTTTGTCGTACCGATTTATAAGCTTTTGCAGGACCTCGTTGTAATTTGCCTCAGTCACATTTGTGTTATGCAGAAATCGTTCTGAATCGCCTTTAAGGAAACTCTTTAAATTTTGAAATTTTTGTGTTGATTCCAAATAATCTTTTTCATGTATGGTGGACGAAAAAAGATCAAAAACCGTTTGCCACTCTTTATATTCCCCAAAAAAAATCTGAATATTTATTTTCGGTGTGAGACAATTTAATTGTGTCATTGCCTGCAGGGTGTGTTATTTTCTCTTCTATGCTTTTTTTTTTCTTATACACGCGTTTATTTCGGAAATGACAGTGTAATAACTGTCCTCAAAAGAACCAAGGTCAGACTCTTTGGATGGATAATTAATCGTTTTTTTTTCGATACTCATGAATTGATTGAATATTTTTTGTGAGCGTCTTGCTCTTGTTCTTAGCTGCTCAATATCTGGGGCACTTTCATCTTACAAATCACTAACGTATGCCAATAATTTGGTCATACTACCTTTCTTCGTTGCACGCGATTTCTTTAAGTTCTTCATTTTACTTATTGGTATTGCCTAAATTTGCTCACTATTTGATAGTGGGCAGTTAAATAATAAATATATTCCATCTTGCTATTAGGTAGCGTGCACTGATTTATCGTTCAGACAAAATTTAAATACCAATTAATAGTATATATAAGACGGCATACATTTTGAATAAATATTAAAAGCTTGAATAGGTGTCTTTAACTAATAATCGGCTCAAAGTACCATGTTTTATTAACAAGTGTTGTTTGCTGCTGGTTTTACATTGCGGATTCTTTTCCAAAACGAATTCAATGATCAACACTCAATAAATTTTTATTTTTTTGATTTCTAACTTTATTTTTACCACTTTATCTCGCAAGTTACGATGTTGCACTGAACTAAAGTACGCAGACAACAATATATTACCAAACATAATAACAAAAATTGTACTAAACTTAAATACAAAAATCAAAACAGATGTCTTTGACGCATTACATGTAAACACATTACAGTGCATGAAAGCATATAAATATATATATATATATATATATATATATATATATATATATATATATATATATATATATATATATATATATATATATTCTTTTAACATTTTTAAGTGCGTGGTTTTAATCGTACCAGAATTAAAACACAAGTATTACAAAATGTATTTGGAAAAAGTATTTGCAATATCATAATTATTGATAAAAGTTGAATACAAAGCTTTATTCAAATAACACTACCGTCATTAAATTTTATCGCTTCCTTATTACAATTTATTACCTCCAACCTCATTTATTTGGTATAAATTAACGTTACTCAACTACTTAAAAACTTATTAAAAGCTGTCACACATAAAATTTATATAAAAAAAATTCTCTTCAACTTTTACTTGCTTCTGATAATCTCGTATACAACTTGTAAATTTTTAATTAAATTTTCACGAAAAATGCACAAACTTTTTTTCCTTTAATATGTCGATAATAAAATATAAAAATTATAAATTAAATTAGTTTACAAAAAAAAAAAAAAAACAGGATAAAATAATTTAAAGTTTTTCGCATCAAGATATAATTAATAGTTCAATAATATTGATTAGCGACAAATTAAAATAAAATTTTTATAATAAATTTAAATTATATATTTTATGTATAACGTTCGAGGTGAGATAAATTATTTATTTTTATAGTCAGTTTTTATGTGTAACAGCGTTACCTAGCGTAGTTGCAGGAAATTTTTGTAAAGTAGCAAAAATTAGTATGCAACGTGAGAGATTATGCGGGGGCAAAATGGAATATATGCATGAACATTTACAGCATGGTGGGGGGTGTATGTTAATATTTTAATTCAAATAATATTTATTATATGATGTATATATATATATATATATATATATATATATATATATATATATATATATATATATATATATATATATATATATATATATATATATATATATATATATATATATATATATATATATATATATATATATATATATATAAATATATATATATATATATATATATATATATATATATATATATATATATATATATATATACATATATATATATATATATATATATATATATATATATATATATATATATATATATATATATATATATATATATATATATATATCTTTTTTTCGCGGAAAAGCTTTTTTCATAAAGATGTAGTACTTTCCATGGTTAAAATTTATATTCTTGCTTTAAATGAAAATAAATTAGAAAATATTATAGCATTTTTGTCAAATTTGGTATAGATTAGCAGTGTCAAAGATGTTTATAGTGCTCTGATGAATAGTTATGTAAATGTAAAACTTTTTCCATTTTTTTAAAAAAAATTTCTAAATTTCCAAATTCATCTACGAAATATTTACCCGATTAGAATAGGTTTACATATTACAAATTAGTCATTACAAACTACAGGTGTAATTTACACTATTTTATAGTTGTAACGTTCTGTTCACTGGCTCTTTAGTCTTACGTGCGATTCAGTTTTTTGTAATCATCTCAAAGATAGTATGCTGTAACTGCTTCATGTATATAAAATATTTTGAAAAAACATTTGACAGTCAATTAACTGTGTTTGAAGTGGTAACAGTTTTGTATTGTGTGTTTATTTGTAAAATATTGTGTACTTGTTTGTCGAGAATAAATATCAGTAGGATTTATTCACAATTCTCTGATAAGAACTGGGATTAGACCAAAACGTAACAATTGGTGACAGCGATGGGATTGTGAATATTTAAAGTGCTAATGGTACAGGTTAAAGAATTAACGATTGAAAGAGGAGTTGGCTCTCCGTGATTTACCAACCAGGGGTAATAAATGTGAATTGATAATAAGTCTCCGTGATGCCTTTTGGGTCGAGACTTGGATCCGGATCAGCACGAACGCATCGACAGTCGATTGGATTTGCCTAAAAAGGGAAGAATGATGCTGGTGGACAGAATGTTTTGAAAGACCAGATAATCACTCCAATGAGTTTTGGTTTGTAACAATTAATGGCTACCATGAACCAAATTATGGGTCAAAAAGGTGGTATGAAAGTGTTTACCGAATGATGGTTTAAACCAAGCAAACGAAGTAAACGAATAAAGAAATATCAAGAAAACGTTTGAAAATTCCAAGAAGAACCAGCGATAAAAAGAGACAACACCCAGTCATAAATGGAATTTAATGATGTCAATTGAAAGATCAGATGCTTGTATTGTGAAGAAATGGTCCACATTTTAAAAGATACAAGAGTGGCCAAAAAAACGATCAAGAATATAACTAATTTATTAATGAACTAGGGAAGAATTTGACAGGTTGATCGAAGAGCAACGCCTAAGAAATGGCATAGAATAGCAAAGAAATTGTGCGAGAATGCCATTGCAAATGTATAGCAGGCCAAGAAGAGAAAATGAAAGTTTGGCCAAGAAAGAGGAGCAAAAAACGATAGAAATTAAAGCGAACCCGTTCTGAGAACCAGAAACCGATTCCTTAAACAAAATTACCCATAATATCTTAAGATTGGCAAGAGAGGGAGATAGTTAACCACCATAAGAGATATTGGTACAATGAACTGTTTTTTCATGATTACCCACAAAAGTGTAGTAATCAACGGGAAAAAAAAGTTAGTAACCGATTACCGAAACGTTAATGTCCGATATTGTAGATGAGGTTATCTTGGGCATAGTTTTCATGATGGCGAACGAATTTGTTTTCGATATTGGTCGCGATGTTTCAAGAACAACGTGGAATTATCTTTGCAGATGAATAATGGAGATCCAGTGATTACTTGTTATATTATACCATTGGGAAAAGTGTACATTCAATTCAGGGCCAGCTATCGGAAGAAAATTAAAAATGGTTCTGCTTCACAAAGGTTATGGGACTTAAAAGTTCGTATATGAACGTTTAATTTAACGGTTTTCTGACAAAAACCACCAAGAAGAGGAATATCATCGGAAAATGTGAAAAAATTTCTACAATAGTAAAGTATGACAAATCTAGTGCGAGTGTACAAGCCTTCAATAAAAAACGGTATCAGAAAATATATGAATATGTGACCCAGAAATGAACGAAACACCTAATACCAAAACAGAAACAGGCAGCGACAACGTTACTGAAAAAACATATGTTTATTTTCCATATAATTATGACAGAATAAATCTGATTAGATACCGAACCGACACAGCATCGGTGATAGGAATACGTCAAGCACCAAGAAGGTCAAACAGACGGAGATGGATAAAAAAGTAAAAAAAATGAAAACATCAGGGGTTATTGAGCAATCGAACAATACTTAGAGCTCGCCAGTGATACTGGTGGAAAAAACTAAGCTTCGGCATCGACTATAGA
Source organism: Tipula confusa (assembly GCA_963556175.1). Lineage (NCBI taxonomy): Eukaryota > Metazoa > Arthropoda > Insecta > Diptera > Tipulidae > Tipula > Tipula confusa. The sequence continues at coordinate 147,256,658 of OY744477.1, read as the reverse complement.
AAGCTCAATAACATAAAAAAGAAAGATATAGTTATCCAAGGATTGATGACACATTGGAGGAAACATTGGAATTCACTAGAAGGAGCACAAATATTCTCGAGAATTTATTTTCTGATGGATATTGGCGCTTGGAAGGTCAAATGAGGATGAAAGATGACAGCGCTTATGTAACGCACCAGTGACTTTAGAACAGTTTGTGGAACATGCACTGAAGAAGTTGCACTGGAAGATTTGCCTATAGTGTATCTGAATCACGTTACATTAATAGGAAAAATCTTTGATGAGGACTTTAGGAATTTGTAGGAAGTGTTCATGAGAATTCAATTAGCCGAGCTATAGGTAAGTCCGATGAAGTGTACATTGTTCCATTAAAAGTTAAAGCTTTTTGAAACAAAGTATAAACACATGAAATATACACGGATGAGGAAAATAGTTCAGCATTTAAGGATCTGACCCAGACCACAGTATCTATACTCGAATTAAAAAGCTTTATTGTACATTATACATATAACCGTTGATTCATTCCAGGATTTTCTGATGTTGCCAGAAATTGGCATAAGCTGACCAGAACAAGATATTCCAGTGGACCAAAGAGCAGGAAACCGCATTCAAAGATTTGAAAAAGCAGTTTTGGTTGGCACCATTACTCTCATATCCAGTAGACGTTTATTTTGGACACCGATGCAAGTATTAGTGGATTTGGAAATATTTTATCAAGCAAAGATCAATGGGCAAGTATGATTGATTGTGTACTACTCCAAAGCACTTTTAAAGCCGGTGCGGAATTATTGCGTTACTCGAAAAGAATTAATGGCCAAAGTGGAACACGATAAAAATTTCCATAAAAATCTATATAGTAAATCATTTCATTTACAAACGGATCAGGATGCTTCGAGATAGTTACTGCAGTTTAAAAACCCGGAGAGACAAGTAGCGCGTTGGATCAACTGATCATTGTATTGAATCATGATTAAAACCACAGACAAAAGTCCTGTAGTAAAAGCTTACTAATTTATAATAATTAGAGGGCCTGCTCAAAGAAGTATGGGTGCAATGCGGCAGAACCATTTTGGAGCACCATTCGAATGATACGCGATGGATGTTTCCGTACTGTTTTCAACCAATGACAGTGGAAATAAATATGGGATGGTAGAAATGGATTACTCAGCATGTGGCCGAAGGTATATCCAAAACCAAATCAAAAGACTAAACCAGATGATTTGTGATACCAATGAAGGTTCATTCGGATTAGCGACGAAATTTCGAGTCAGTTGTATTCCAGAATATGTGTCATAGTAGAGTTTTTTAATGTAACATTGGAAGAGTACAATGCGGAGACTGAGGATACATTTTTATTTAGTATCGCTAACCGTTTACCTAGGTCTTGATAAAAAGTGAGAAGAATGTATCGGGACTTATCGGTCAACAAACAAGGTTTTGGAATGTAACGTGTCAACATTTTGTACATAATATTAACACCTCCCATTGTCGAGTTCTTGAAGAAAATCATACTGGATTTCAATTTAGAATCACTGGTCTTGAAATTGCTATGCATCGTTGCCAGCAAACTATCCTTCAGACTGTCTACACTGTATATAACTGTCTAGAAGTCAAGTGTCTTCAACTTCTGGTATTTGTGCCTAACTTTACTTCATTACCTATTCATTTTTGCAATATTATGTCAAACAACATTTTCAAAATATCCACTTAATTGTGTCGCCAAACAATAACAATGATAAATGATTCCTACTGGCTCATACCAGGCTCGTATTTAATTAAAATTCTGGGTTCATTGGATTTGATTCCTAGTTTGTTCTTTATATGGTTCTATAGAAGAAAACAATAACTTCTGAACTATCCTTTTAGGATCGGCTCGCAAAACGTGATAGAGCCGTCGTACTGGCTGTCATTTGCAAGGTATTATGACTTTATAGCAGTGGACACTACCAGCAACATGAAGCGCTTTAATATCCCTTCCCATACAATTATAATGAGTGAAAAGTGGCTCGAGGTATCGAAAACTTATTGTCACTCCTTAAAATGTGTGGATATTTACTACCTATTGCATCTTTATTCCTTTAACCAGCAACCATACATTTTGTTTTTGGATTAAAGTTCTTTGACACCTTTGCCATTTAGTTCAATCATACAGATATCATTACCTATGCCAAAACTAAGTTGAACTGACGGTACAAGATGTGATCTTGAAGCGTTTTACTTTTACGCAAGATTTTTTTTCTTTTATCAGTTTACGAATCTCTAGTGGGTAATTGATCTTTTGTACTTCTTTCTCATTTAATACGGGTGTGGCCTCTTTGACTGCTTCGCGCATAGATTTAATAAAATATCCAGCATGCATTTCCAGTTCTTGCTTTGTTTTGAGACAAACTTTTAACTCAATCAGGTGGTCCAAATTCTCTCTAAATAATTCCCAATCCGTAAATTTATTAGTAAAGTTTCTTTTTCTTTTTAATGATTCCTGTTCTCAGAGTCATTAAGACTGGTGCGTGATTATAAGTAAGGACTGCTATATCTTCAACTTCAATATAATTCGAGGCTATTGCTTTCGAGATATAAATATCAACTAAATCAGGAACTTTGTTGATGTCTGTAGGATAATAGGTTAGCTTACGCGATGTATGATATTCACAACCTGACCTTTCAATTGCTCTTAGGAGATATTTTGCTTTTCATGATGTTATAAGTCAATTTCTTACAATATTATGTCTTGGTGAGCAGTAGATTGCCTCTAAGTATATTCTGCACCACCTTGGTTAATCGTTATTATGGTAGCTTGTATAAATGGCTCTGCAATATAAGCTTTACATCCCATAATTATAATAAAGTTTTTCTCTGTAAAATGTTTTTTTGAGATTTAAGCTACGTCTATATTGTAGTTCTTGGGCTCTTGCAATAAGCCCTTTGGTATTCCAGGCTATTATACGTAGAAACGATACATTCATTTACTTTTTATTTTTGGTATTTTGTTTGGTAGCTTTGAAATATCTTTTAGTTTTTGCACCCTGCTAGTAAGCTGGCTGAAGTTTGGTCTCCTTTCAGCCTGAAATTGGGTAAGCATCTTCATTATATTGCTAATAGTTGGCTCATTAATCACAAGTTTCTGCCTGATTTTGATTTCTTAATTTTTATTGTTATTTGTGGTTTTAGTCACCTGGGCGTAGGAAACCCCTCTCTTACAGTATTGTATTGTTTGTTTGGCTTTTGTTGTAGGCGCTGAACTATACTGATACTTTTTTGAGTACCTAAGCATTTCGCTTTTGCTAATATACCTGCTAACCTTTTTAACTAGCCGGATGATGACTTTTGTCTTCGCACAGTACACAAGTTGGCATAACATTTCGTGGCTTTTGACATTGATTTGTTTGTTGGTTCTCTGCACATTTCACACATTTAGCTTTTTATTCCAAAAGTTCTTCGTGTGTCTTAACAAATTTTACACTGAGGTATACCATTTACATTTTTTGGAGGTTCAATAGACACCTGCAATATAGCAGTTTCTTAATTGATATGTCTTTATAGTTTGCTCCTTGCAACAGGTTAACGTAAAACAAGAGGAAGTGTCCAATTTTCTCATTGTTAATTGTAGACTTTTATGTACGTTGACAATGTTGGTTACTTTATGACCATGATATTCGATGGCTGCTTTGATTTCTTCGCGATTGGTAGAAGACGGTAAAACTCTTTTTACGATTCTATACCATCTTTCACTTTTAAACTAATAAGTATGGTATTCCGTTTATTTTATATCACTAAGTAGATTTTTAAATTTAAGTCATTTTGCTCATATATAGTTGATGGTGGAAAGGGTTCCTTTCAGGAGCAGGTTGAGATAGTTTTGGTATTTCATTCAATTGTGGTGGAGATAGAGTTAAAGCTGGTTTTATACAGTCTCCTGTTTTTATTTACATTTACCTTATTCTGTTTGCATTGAGTGACATCTTTCTCGAGTTCCTCTTCATCCATAAAATATTCATTGTTGAGATTTTTTAGGCTCTGACTTTTAACATTATAGTAGACATAGAAGGTTTCATTTGCCTCTCTAGTGTGTCAATTCTGTTTTGTAAGTTTACCATACTATCTTGGTATTTGTTACATTGTATCTCGCTTTGCTGGCAATTAATCTTTATTTGATTATTCTGGCTCTCAAGCAAGATAACTATTGAGGTCATTTCATTACCGTCTTGACGCAGACGGTGTCTTTACGCTAACATATTTTTATCTGCTTTAGTAGCTAAACTTTCCACTACTAAAGCATTGTGGTCGCTGGATGTTAATGACTGGAAGGCCTTTTGCTTACTTTCCGAAGTAGCTGGTACTAGGTATCCTAATCCCTGCACCGTAATCTTATATTTCTCTAGATCTGAAATGAGTGGGTTATTATTTGGGGTGCCTTCCTCTAGCCAGATTAGGTCCATGGGTAATATATGGTTTCCTACCTACCTGCCGGGGTAGAGTACTGGGGATGCAGGACATCTCCTTGTTGTATCCCAAAACTAAATGCAAAAATTCCTTTCATTTTGACGTAGCACAGTCAGGTATTTCCAGACTTCACAAAGCAGGATAAGCTATCCCAATTACATCATATGCTTATGTCAAATCTAAGAACATCTGACAACCGTCACAAGATGTCTCGGAATATTTAGAAAAAATCAACCTTAGTGAAAAAACTAGCCAGCGCAAACTAGCTGCATAGCCAGTGTGAATCCCTCGTAGGATGGATCCTCTATGCACTTGTGGAACATTGAGTAAATCAGAGAAATGCTTCGATGTTAACACAAAAGTTTTCTTTCTGTTTCCGAATGGCAACAGACCTAGGTCTGAAGGTATGGTGAAGTCCGATGATACTTAAAGAAATTTCGAGAACTGTGATCATTGCTGAGCTTTTTAACTATTAGGACTTCATTCTTTCATTCTTTTTCCGTCTACAAATTCTTTCATATTTATTCCATTATTGATGACTAAAAGCATGTTAGGTTTGAATAATACCAAAAACTTTGTATAAAAATAAAAACACATGTCGAAAACTTCAAACCGTTATTGATGCAATCAATACTATACATCATAAACTATCAGTATTAAAGATTGTAAGCTAGAATAACTCTTTAAACAAATTTAAAAAAAACTTTTGCAACATAGCAACTGATTGATTGAACTTTTTGATATTGCATTACTAAAAACTTTACACAAAATGCAAAAAAAAAAAAAACTAGGACATAAAAAAAGCTTTAAGCTTTTGAATCATTTTTTTTTCTATCATGTAGATAAAAATGTATAGTAAAGCTTTTGATATTAATTTATTTTATAATAATATTGAAATTTGAAAAGTTTATGATGTGTATGGTTATGAGAGAGTTACGTTTGAAAACAAAATTTTATTTGTATATAATTTAAACCAAACAATCGATTAAGCATTGCTGTTGGCAATGCAAAACAATATTTGTTCCAGTTCCAGAAGGTTATACCTCCCACAAAAAATTGTCTATCCATTTAACAAAGAATTTAATCTAAACTTCCAAGATACAAAACACAACAACGCAAATGAAATTTATTCTTAAAAATGTTAAACTATGTAACATTTGAACCTTTTTAATAGCATATTTCATGTATATAGTTTATAATTTTTAAAACTTCTAAAAATGTATTGTGGAATGTAGAAATTATGTTAATTTGTGTGTACAACAATTTAAAATACCAAAAAAAGCATAAACGAACGAGGTTTTTGTCTTAATTAAAGCTTTAGACACTTTTCCGTTCTTTAGATTTTTAATATCTTACGAAATAGAATGTTGTAATGTTCTGAAAGTCTATTGTTTATATACCATATACTCTTTTTACTACAAATGCAGTTAGCTCCGATAAATAACACAATAAATATTATATCGTCACCACAGTAATATGTTTGTCCTTAATGAATAGGATATAGCCTCTTGATTTTCAATTTTAATGGATTTCTAGACAATCCTATTGAATTTATAACCATAGACGCTTAAATATTATAAATTAACAGATAAATAATTTACATCAACGTGATTTACATGCAGGAAGAAAAACATAATTTCAAATCATTTAACTTATTTTGAAAAAAAAAATTGTATTTTAAAACCATCTTTTTTTTCTTTTTAACATGTAGAACATAAATCCAATTCTTAGTTTAAAATTGCCATGCATGAAGGAAAACCCAATAAAATTTTAAGTGTTAATTTTACTTCTCTAGTAAAGTTAGTTAATACTTAAAGATGGCTCTTTTATTGATCAATCAAATAAATATTTTATCCTATGTTTTTGATTCCAATCGCCAAAGAACAGGCTGAGTCAAAACGGACACACCAAATTAATTCACTATATTTGTTAATTATTTTTAATAATTCTTTAGTTACTTTGCATACAGTAGATGTAATACAGAGCCCAGAATACTACCTTGTGAAACCAATCCTTTGAGAACTGCCAATACTTTCTTTATAGTTTGAGTATCCTCCTATACCTGTCACACGCGGATGTTGCCAAACCTTATCAAAAGCTTGAACTTCTTCTAAATAATACTGCTGTCATAGATATAGTATCTTTTTTCCCAGTGCCTTTTCAATTGTATAAGAGGTCCTAGTATACTGTTCTATTCACTGCCTTTCTCGAAACCCAAATTGATGTGTTGGTGTAAGTTTTCTACTTTCCACTGTCTCGGATCATAATTTAGTCTAAAGGTAGCATTTATTTGTTGTTATTTCCTTAGTGCTTGTTTCGGAAGAAATTTTACTATTTGCCCCATTATCTATCATTTGTTAGTCTTGGAGGGCTTGTTTTTCTTATTTTGGAGCCATTTATAGATCTGATGATAGCCTTTTTTTACTGTCGACTGCAGTAAGTTGCAGATACTATTTGATTAATGGAAATCTAGAAGTTCCAGCGGTTCTAGTAAAGAGACTTTCTTGAATTAGGAATACATCAATTAGTACTTTAAATTCTCAATGTGTTACACAAGTTTATTTGCATTCCAGGTAGCAATTCTTAAGTATAGTGTGTCATTATTTATTTTGTCAAGTTTATATGGACAAAAATTAAGGTATAGTCAATGACTTTTCTATAGTTGTACTTGTGGTTTTTATTGTTTTTTACCTTGACTCATCGATGTATTTTCCATTCCTCTGTTCTTGTTTTTTCAGTAGCTCGCCTAAAGATTCTTTAATCATAGGTACTGCGCAGGCCTATATATACATGTGAAATTATAGGGTTTGTTTTGAAGTTTTTCTTGTAAGACATGATTTTTCTGACTCGGTGCTGTCTTAATATTTTCGTTTTGGCTCATGATTAACCTTCTTTTACTTTGGCGCTAGAGCTACTTGTTTTGGGTAAGGATTGCATCCAATAGGTTGAGAACTCTTACTTGTTGGATTTCTCTTCTTGTCTCTCATACTTTGCAGCTCTTTGGCTACTTCGCAGCCTCTGTAATTTATTTGCCGGTAAATGACTACCATGGTGTTTACATTTTACTGGTTAGTTCTTATTTTTGTTGTAGTAGTTTAAAGAATGTTTCTAGTGCATTTTACGCATCAGAGCTTCCTACAACATTAGCGTGTGTTTGGTTATATGCCCAGTTGTAGCAGCATTTTATAAATGTTTTTTTAATGTCTCAATCTTAACATTTATATTAGGGATTACTTTGATTCCACATACCCTAGCGATGCTCTCAGCATTATCCAATGTTAGCATGAAAAAAGGAAAACCAAATTTGGTATTTTCTCTTTCACCGATTGCATTTTTAGTAGCTTCTTTAGTACATATATGTTTGCACCATTTAGCGTTTTGTCCTCCTTTTTGTCTATAAGTTCCTTAATTATTTTATCTTTTTTTCAGTTACGATGTGAAGCACTGTGGCCATAACTATTGCGGTTGCTCAGCTTTATTCTTATAAATAAACTATTTGATGTTTTGGGCAGTGATTGCATATTTGATAACATTAAGTATGTTATTAGGTGGAGGTTTTATGTATTTGTGGCTTTATGTATTTGTTGATTTTTCTGTAAGTTTTCGTAGTTTGTTACGTTGACTGTATAGGTTTATTCACCAGGTCCATGGATGACTGAGCATGTCGATGGGGTTTTGTTTTTTATGACTATATTTTATGGTGTATAAAAATTATTTTTTTTCATCCGTCAAAGCCTTAATCTCACATTTCTAAAACTTGTCAATGGGTCTAATTATTACCTTCTTCAACTTCAACTTGTCTGAATTTGTAAGTAATTTTAATTTTAGTAGTAAGAGAAGCTTTTCAGTACCAAGCTATCGATAATCCACCACTCCTTCTAAAGTGTGGTCATCACTACTAAAATACACAATGGATGGGTCTATAAAACGTATGATAATATATTTGAACCATTTGATTTTGACACCGATGGTGACTGAGAATTGTACAACAGACGTATCCAACAGATTTTGTCGCCATTTCGATTAAGTTGAATCGCAAAGAAATATCATCTTGATATGACTGAACTGGCGATGCATGATGTTATACTTTTATAGTGATTCATTTGTACGAAACATAAATTCTAACATGAGAATAAAAGGTATCAAGTACACTAGGGTCCCTTGTCATATACCAGAGCTAATTATTAAAATTATTTTCAACTTTAACACGACATTGTGAGAATAATGACTGCATTACTATTATTTGATATAAAAGCGAATATTTTTCAAGTATTCTTATATAAAGCAGAGCAACCCATAAACCATCCCTAATAATTGAGTCTTGCGGGCTTGCTAAAAATATAAACATCTGAAATGTACAAAAGATTAAGATTAAAGCAGATAATCGAGTTTGGTCAATACGAAAAATATACACAAGTTATATCGATGTTAATCTCGAGATTATCATCCTGGTCCCGAATGACCATATATAGACTAAGATCTGACGTTTAGATGAAGTCTGTTGATTTGTTTAAAGACTTTAAGTGACTGCATCCATTGCTGACTTTTGTACTCTTAAGACTTAAGCCTTTTACCATATTTGCGCTTTTTATGTCTACATATTTGCTTTTATGGACAGTTTACCTATAGCAAGAGCCATTTTGTTGTTACGTGGGACTTGGAGTTGCTTTTGGTTTTGCTGTATTTAATTTCCAAAAATTACCACCTTAGGCTGGTGCTGGTTTATAAGTTGGTTGGGCTAAGACAATACTTTATTTTCTAGTTAATTTTCTTTTTGTTTTTTCCGTTTACTAGATCTTTTTCTTCTCGCTCCTAATTTCGTGCTGCCGAAAAAAAAAAAAAACCGCTACCCGATCACATCACCGAAAAATAAAATAACCGATCCAAAAAACCCGTAGTCAACTTCGATATATAATCACGTCACCACCGCAACAAACGAGTGAGATGGAATCCAATCGATTCTCAATATTCTCTTCTCTGGTAAGGAAGTCCGCTTGTCGAATTTTGCTTACCATCAACTGGTTTGAGATCGAGAACTGCCACTTTAGCCGATGGATGGGTGTACGTGCCTTCGGTTGAATATTACTCATAAAATGACCTGCCATTAATTTTCATCTTCTAATCATTTCGATGGAGAAAGGCATCACTTCCTAATTCTGTCATGTGCTTCATTCCTGTTGTTGACCTCAATAGGAAATGGTTGGAAGTGAGAGTTTCATTTTCACCTGGTTCGATGGGAATTTAAGTAAGAGGCCTTGAATATAAGGTACTTTCTGCCTCCATTAAATAACACCGTATAGGACCTTTGTAGGCTTTCTAGTTGGCATTACTGCTGCTAGGTGTTTTACTGAACAAACGAGACGTTTCCAAGACCCACCTTTATGTGGAGAAGCTGGTGGGTTAATTTACTATCGTATTTTATGGAATTTACTTCTTAGCTCATCAGGCTGGAAATTTGCCCGTAATTTAAATAGCTCATTATTAACACCTTGCAAATTTGTTCCATTATCCGTTCGAATTTTTAATGAAGTTCCTCGACGTGCAGTAAAGTTGCAAATAGTCATAAGACATTAGTTTTTTTCCAGTGCTTGTGCTTTTTATAGATAAATAGCACGCGTAGTCCGACACGTAAATAAAACGCTCCAACGCGTATTCTACGATACGACCCAGCATCACTTCTATTGAACCGAAGAAGCTTTTTTGACGAAAGAGAATGGAGCTGTGTAAGCTGCTAGCCTTTGATCTGACTGACTTCAGTGCTACTCAAAGTTTGCTGATGTTATATTTTTGTCGAACTTCGTTACCGAGCGATTCGTGATTTGGATGATGAAATTATTTGTGGTATTCGGCCAATATGAGTCGAGCTATGTGATCTTAACTCGGAAAGATAATCGGATTTTTGTATCGAAAACAATGCCGACCGCAATATCCTACCACTAACTGGTAGAACTAAATTTTCATCTTGAAACGGCTAGAATTCATAAAGTGTACTATATAGTCTTATCTAGTGGTTTTGATGGATAATGGAATAATTTATACTATTTCGTACTAGCCTTAGCCATTTCGAAAAACCTCTCTACATTTGGTACTATAGTAACAACGGTTCAACTTTATTGTGAGAAAACTGCGTTTTCCAATCATTATCTATCGTTCTGTTTTCATAGTTGTGGTTTTCGACTGGCCATTCATTGTCTAGGCTAAATAAAAACTCTGGTCCCAGAAAACATCTACTTCCGAAAGTAAATCCGAGTTCAGACTTTGACTTTGCCGCTTCATCGGCAACATTACATCTATTTGGAACTTATTTCCATTGTGTAATATCAGTTGCATTCGAGTATCTCACCCACTCAAAACGCGATGAATGGTCTATATTGTCTGTGCTCCAGCATACTATGTCTGCCAAACGAGTTCCGAGCAGAGCCATTTGTTGTTCCGGTCTAGCAATCGATAATACTTTTTGTGGTGCAACTTTTATTTTTGCACCCAACAACACGCAGTGAATCCCTTCCTCATATTCAAAACAAAAGTACGCGGTACCTAAATAGTACCGTACTGTATCATCTTGGTATTTTTATCTCTCGCAGTCCTTTCGATATGTTCACCATCGCTTCCATCGAATGTTTTGTTCTTCCGTTTTGAGGTCATCCCATTTGATACCTAAGCGCCCTATCAATCCAGGTGGATTCAAAACTATTATTAAAATAAAGAACTTCACGTTTTGTAGGGTTTCAAATATTGTTGATTACCGCACTGTCACATCGGTTAAAATTTACTTGAAAGTGGAAGGTGTCATAGATAACTGACCATCACATTCCGAACACTTTCGTTTTGTCGGATTCATTGTTAATTTTCAAAATCTTGCCTACTAATGTCTCTGGTTCTCTCAGCTCATTTATGTCAGCTGTTAGCGTGAAAGAGCGTAAACGGAATATCATTAAGATGTGTGGTAGTGGTACTAATAAATCTGGACCTTTAAGGAAAGCGAAATTAAGTCATATCTCGTTCACCTATCTCGCTGCATCCCAGACTAACTGTTTTTGCCCTGGTTTATTTAAATTATGTACTGTGAAAATAGGTAGGTACCATGTACGCGGGTCGCTCACTTTATTGCTTCACGTTCATCTCAATTCTCGAATAAATTCCTTTTTTACAGTCCTTTAATATCCCTTTAAATGTTTCATTTAGCGCTGGATCTTTCTCTAGTTTTATTTAGCAGATTAGTCGCCGTAAGGCTTATAGGAAAGCTGCTTGGAAAGATCAGTTCATCGCTTTTCCATATCAAGCCTGTCTCGTATTGTCTACAAACTTTCTTTGTAGTTCTCTCCATAATTTCTCGAGTGTGCTCATTAAATGAGTTAGGTGCGAGATGTGAATTATTGAATGTTCATCGTTAAATTCTGTTTTACTTATATTCAGTTCACTGAAGACTGCCATCCTAAACGTGTTTTGGCCACCATATAGGTTCTTCCAAATTACCTTGACAAATCTGAAGTGGTACTGCTTAATGTAAATGTTGTAGCTCGATCAAAATTCTGGATTAAATCTTGTCGTAGCAAGCGAATATAAATTTCTGAGATGACTGATCTGACTACTCTCACTGTCAATGTTCGTTGTTTGTATTGGAAGGTCGGGGCTTGCAACCGTGTGGACGTTTGACATTTTTTACACATTTTTGCTTTAAATGCCCAAAATTTCGAGATCAACTAATCGGCTTTACTTTACCTTACGTGTTGTCTTTTTTGTCTCATTTCAGATCTAGACTCCTCTGTGAACCATCAAATTTCAAATTATTTGCCACTTCCTCATCCAGCAATGTTACACTTGAGCTTTCATCTAAGAAGGCGTATGATTTAACACTTTTTTCTCGGCCTTGTATAACACCACTAGTACTATTCGGAACAATTATATTGTTGATGGATTTAGATGACCCCGTTAACTCTGTTGTAGTCTTATTTCCTGAATGACTGCTTCGGGGTAATGTGAGATTATGTTTAGTGGGTAGTGTCTCCTTTTACATACATCTCTCTCACACTTTATACTAGATTTGCAAGTCGAAAAACGATGTTTTCTGAAACATTTTTTGGCGGAGACCGTTCGCAAGTATTGTCCTCCATCTTTCGTCACCTGTCATATCTTTGAATTTCTGACATTCTGCTAATACGTGAACAAATTGGCACTTCAGTTCTCAGATATTATTGCTATCAGCTGTCTTATGGAATTTAAATGCCTTGTCTGCATCCGCTATCTTTTTAAATCTATATTTGTAATTAGGATCCGCCGCCTTGTTGTATTTAATCAGATCGTTTGTTTTTGTTTCGTTTTCAAATTGAATGGTACATACTTTGGTTTATTTTGGAATCCATGTCGCTTTTTAAACTTTTGTACTTGTGGTGAGGACATTGATACCACAGCGGTTGCCGTTTCAGCATTTGAACTTAATCAATTGTCAAACTTATGTAGGTTGGCCGGTTGAAATTTAATCACACATTCGGCCGATTATAATTCTAAATGTGATGGTAATTTTTGATTGTTTAAATGTTCCTCGTCTTGACATGCTACGGCTGTTGTACAAAATGATGTTGAACATTTAACTAAAGCTTCTAAATTTTCTAGGTAAATTGGTAGCATTGAGTCAACCTGCTCTATCGTCAAATCGAGTACTAAACCTCAAACTGACCGAAAAGCTTTCGTAATGTTTTTATAACCTGGGAAATATAGTTACGCCTTAACCGCACATCGTTAGCATGTCCCCGCAAACATTTCTTAAGTCATGTTAGGTTCTAAGTGGAGCATATGCCACTCTTGAGGATTACCAAAAAAATATGGTAACTCTTTTGAAATAATTTGCCTCATTTTCACCTGTTTCGTTGTTAGTTCCTGTTGATCGTTCCAATCTATATGGTCGGACTTTGAGGTTATTCTCTCGCGGGGTGGTCCTTAATTGTTTACACTTTGTTTAGAGCATCTTGTTGACTTTTTTTCATTCTACATTTATCATCAGACATTCGATGATGAGCAAAGTTTTGTTGGTATACTCCATATCTATTTTGATCGCAATTTGGTCGCTTGTCTCGAACCTTAGCTGAATTGGGTTTATTATTTATTCCTGTTGCCATCTGTTTTTTTATACCTAAAAATATTTAATATTTACATAAATTTTCTTAGTTAAGATTCTTAGCCTAAACTTTATCATCTATAACCTGTTGCCATCTGTGGTTCAAACTTAGTTTTATACCTCACTTAGAATGCAACGCCCAAGTAATTTCAAGTTCGATTAGCACCGACTTCGCTTTTATTTTCATAATTTTATAATGAGTGGCAATGATTGATTGAAAAATTAAAAATTTTGTTTGTGTAATTAGACAACATGTCCTGCAGAAAAAAAAACAAAGAGCTGAGAGAGAAAAAAAAACGGGGATGCGTGTTAGCCAAAGCCAAGATATATAAGCACAATTAAAAAAAGTGGTACTGAATTACATGCCAGTCAGCGACAACAGAAAACTTTCGATCAAGTTCCATGTGCCCCCAGTTCTAGTTTTCAGGTCAGTCGTTGGCATTGAGATGAACAATTTTAGATTTCAAACAAATCTAGAACCGACATATGAAATTTTTCGTCAGAACCCATTCCATTTTAACGAATCTTGACCGAATGAACATTATTGAACAAGCAATTAACATTTTTATTAATTCAAAAATCTGACTGTTGCGTATTTCATGGAAAGTTTCTCATTAGCTGCCGAAAGGCAAAGTAAAAATAAAAAATCCAGTTGGTTCCAGTGAGGATTTTCTTGAGTATGCTCAAAGGACTTTTATCAAACCCTGAGCATAACTATTATAAAAGTGACCGTCGGAATCAAAAATGGTTGACTTTCGTGGAAGATGACTATATACGTGTCCAATATTCATTGACAAGCTTATTATATTACAAGCCATCTGCAATCAGTACCGGGCCAGTCTTGGTAATGTGCTCAATTTTTCATGCTTCGTTTTTGATGAATCTCATCTTTCGCCAAGATCGTCATTACGATCAACGACTTTAGATTGCACCTATACATACTTTACCATAATATTCATACACAATATGATGGTGAGCCACCATCAAATCTGCAATCAAATCCATTAAAGCAAACAATTTCAACAAACATGCGCCAACTAAATAAATACAACCATTATTGGTTGTTGAGTGTTAGGTCATAAACGTTGGCCGATATTTCTGAAGTGCTACTGAATTCCATTGAAATTGTTTCTCATTTGATGATGAATGATTATATGATCAGTTAACGGCCAGAACTTAACGGCACCAAATGGAGTAAAAAAGCTTGCTTAAAGAACAATTGCTTGTATCTTTAAATGTATTAAAGTTCAGATTATATCATTTTAGTTGATCCTACTGATGGGTTTAATAATAGCTTAAGGACTTCTTAAAAAATTCTAGTACACATTTTAGGGAATTTATAAGTGGACACTTAAATGGTCACTTAAGCGGGCACTAATTCGGTCGCTTAAGCGTACAAAACTACTTTCTCATAGACACAGAGGAAATTGTCTCGGAATAGAATTCAGGCAAAATAAAGCATCATCTAGCCACAAAACTTCATAAAGCGACGATAAATGATTCGCGGTCGAGACGACTTTCTCTTTCAAAATTAGCGGTTTTGATAGTCATATCATCAAACATGCAATCTGCTTATAAATTTGATGCAGTATGACATGCGAACCAGCGATATTTAACCAACAATTTTAAACCTAACGACATTGTGTGATTTGTTTTATAGGAAGACTTTTAACTTTTTGTTGATTACTGCATTTTTCCGGTTACCTTCACTGATGATCTTTAGGTAGTACAATTGAGGAGATTTCTTCAGCTAGCTACGGCGCAAAGTAAGACGTATTAATTAATCGCAAAAGAGTTGGATGAGTTCGGCACCAGAAAATATTGGATAGATCAAACACAAAAAAAAACAAAGAAATTGTTGAAATGGTTCTTTTTTCTCTTTATCCCGTTGTGGCTGCAATTGAATGCGAGAACCATATATGGACCTTTCTTTCTTGAACAATTTATAAACTATAACAAACATCAGGTATTGAAGCTTTGAAAATGCTATTTTGGTTAGGATAAATTACGGAATTAAATTTTTCGAATTTTCAAAATGAAAAACTGGGTAAGAAGAAATTAAAAAAGATCGCTGGAATCTGTTAATTATAGAATAAAAGTTACTCATTTTGCTCTCTCCAGCTTTTATTTTGATTTATAATCAAATTTTGACTCACTCTTGAATGATTCTCAAAATGATTGAGATGCTTTAAAATTTTAAAATTTTCTAAGCGAAGTGAATTCCAACATAAAGTGTTGGCGCTGAAAAGTGTTAAAAATGCATTGGTAGATTTAGCAGTCCTTATTTGCTAAAGAGTCAAGTTGGCAAACGATTTAGCAAACATTTCAGTAGTTAAAATAATTTTAACTTCTACCTAAACTGTACAATACTAATATTTGTAGTGCAAAGCTTTCATGCTTACAACTCACCTCATGAAAATGTATCCAGGAATAAATCTTAAAAACCCCAAGGAAACATTTTTTTGTAAGCCAAGACTGGTCATAGATAAATCTTGATTTGAAACGGTGTAAAAACATTCACTTTATCCTTAAAATTTTACCACAGCTTCTTTGGCTTGTTGTAGGAGGCAACTAAACAAAAGTAGAGCTAACAACCCACAGTAATAAAAAATATTGTAATGGAGCGGGTAGTTACTAAGAAAACCGTCGGATTGCTCTTGAAGAAATTAGAATACCAAAAGGTGGATCCCATGTGTCCCAAGGCTATATACGTTGCTTTATATAATGGAGATGATCTCAACAATCTTCGTGTTGGATTTCTTTTTGAGCTCAACGTGAAAAAGGCTATTTTTGATTTCATATAGCTGTATATAAGTTCAAACTAGGTTTACGCATGCCAATATAGCCAACCAGTCAATCAATTTATATTCAAGCGCCTACTGATGTTAGGCAACTCAAAGGTAAATCAAATTTGGATGACTACTAAAGGTATATGTTAGATGTTCTTGAATTTCTGGAAACAATCTAATGAGATAGATTATAGGTTGCTTTAAGGTTTCTGGACATTTTAGTTAATATGTGCGTATATTTAAAATGACAGTAACCATCATATGTCACAATCAAGAACTTGCTATCAAAAAATTTTACAATTTATTCTACTGTCCGGAGATACCCTGTTCTTCTAGGTTTTTTAATATTATGTACGAACTCGCACCTGTAAACCTGATTACTCGTAGTGCTTTTTTTTAAATTAAAACAAATTATTTTTAATTTTACAATTAATAAATTTTTTTTTATTTTTTTTAGTAAACGGCTTTCTTGGCGATAATAATAATTTTAACAATATAGATTGATTGTCATATTAATTGCCACTTACTTCATTAGTCTATGAGACTAGGTGGTTTTGGCAATTACATACTGCCCACAATATTGACTCTTAATCGTCAATACTAACGATTTCATTTGCCTCCTTCAACACGATTGGGTGGTCATTTTGTTGACCACCACTTGATAATACCATTTCTGGTCTTGATGCTGACGACTCTTATGTTCCCATCATTTCCGGGATGAACCTCAACCACCTTTCCAATAAGTCAGTTTCCTCTGGATGTATTTTCATTTTCAATTTTGACTATGTCCCCCATACTCTTTTGTCCACCGTTGCCAGAATTGATCAGTCCACAATTGACTTATTCTCCACTGCTTACGTAACATCTCGTCTCGACGTTCGAAATGGGCTGGTGCAATAACAGAGTCGTCTTTGTCCTTCAGCAGACTAGGTGTCCTTTGCACCATGAACATTTGTTGAAACAAATTTTATCGGTCGTTGGTTGGTGACATTCTCGACTTCTATTAGAAACTTTTTTATTAGAAACGTTAAAAACGCTTCTTCTTTTGGTACTTTCTCCATAAGAAGAGCTGACAGGCAAGTCTTTATGGTTGAACATCCACCAAAATCTGGACTTTAAGCCGGAATGAAAGAAAATGATGTCCTTCCCATAGTAGTGTATCGTTAAAGAGTTATTTCATCTAATTTTAATAACGCTTTTTGCAACTCAACGGATGCTTCGCGGAAATTAGTTCCGTTCTTGCAAAATATTTTCCTTGGTGTACCTCTTTGAGCTTGAAATCTTTGGATGGCCATTATTGCATAGTCAATGGACAAAGATCCGACCAAATCCAAATGCACAGCGCGTAACACCATGCAAGTGAAGATTGCTCCCCACGTTTTCTCCTGCCGGCGACCGATCTTTACGATAATCGGCCCAAAAAAATCCATACCAACGAACGTAAACACTAGTAACTTTGGAGTCAATCGTATTTCTGGTATGTTGCCCATCAATTGAAGCTTCGGTAAACTTCGACGGACAGTACAGTTTTGACACTCGTTGATATAACGTTTTACAAAAAATCAGGCAGACGAAAAATCAAACAGACCTTTTGTGATCTTTGGAATTGATGTGGGATCCATTTGGTGTTTTCCAGACATATTATTCGTATTGAGTACTGCTCTTGTAGCAATAATTTCATGTTGAGCGTTGTCGTCATCAGTCTCAACCTCTATGTCGATATTGTAACAGTTCCCCTTCGTTGTTGCCCCCAAGACAACACCCAAGAGGAATTGGTAAACAGAAATTTTCTATAACTAACAGAGAGGCCTCATCAGCGGACTGGTTTAGCTTGGCTAAAGCTCAGTGGATGGGCGTGGTAAAAGGTATAAGGCATCTGTAGATCTTGCTTTGCCGCTGGAGGAAGGGATAAAAAAGGATATTAGGGAAAGGAAAAATTAGATAAGACAGATGATACCTACCTAAACCTACAAGCAGATACCTACCATTACCTCCTCCTATTTATTACGGTGATAGTTACACTATCATTTCAAAAAAAAAACTTGAACAAAAAAAAACCCATTACCATGAGGGAAAGAAAGAAAAATTAATCCAGAGATAAAAAAAACCCAGCAAATTTTTGAAAAAACAAAACTTAATTTCAAAATAAATTTATATATTTTAAACAAAAATAAAGTAAAAATTCTTAACTAAAAATGAACAAAAAAAACTTACTTTAACCCCTCCACCACATTGAGCCTTAAAATTATTTATAATTTTTATATTTTTTTTTGTTTCTTGTTTTGTTAGTTTTTGTTGTAATAATTTTTCAGTTGTTGTTGTTGTTGGGATGATAGTTGATCAGCTGATGGTGATGATGCGGGTTGATATGATGATTATAATAATAATATATTCGTAATACGGTGTTTCACTGTTATTATTAATTTTCTGATATTAAACTATTTTTTATGTTACTGGATTTTGTATATTATATAATATTCAAAATTAAGATGGTTGCTCTTATTATGTCTTTGATGCAACAGCACAACACAATTTCAATAACGTTAAACACTAAATGTATTATATTTATAATTTTTGCTTACTTAAGTTTTTTTTTAAAAAATATTATTGTTTTGCTTGTTTTTTTATTTTTTTATTTTTAATGTTATTTTTTTTTCCGTAATTCTTTTACCATTCAACTAAACCACTGATGTATTTACATATATTTATTTATATAGATATATAGTTTCTAACTGATTATTTCCTTATATAATTGTTCTTATTATAATTAAGGAATTCACTATAATTTTAATATAATTAAATTAAATTTTTACTATTTATATGATTTTTTTTTCTATTTATATGATCAAGCCTTTTTCTCACTAACTTTAAATTTTTAATTTTATTTATTTATTTTTTTCTCTACTTGATTACAAACTGGCTTCATGCAATATTTTAGATATCTCTCTATTTTTATTTCTACTTTCTTATCACACAGTTCAAACACATCTCTCCCCTCGTGTTTTTTTTCTGCTTTATATAGCCCGTGTATATAACGGGTCATCTCGGTAATAAAACAAAAAAAACCCAAACACGATGGTCAACAATAATTTACGGCTAGACTTTTTTTATCGTTGGTATGAAACCTTTTTCTGCTTTCGCGACAGTGGTTACAAATCGTGGGGACGACCTTTCCCTGAGATGAGTCTCATGCCGGGCTATTGAAATCAAAAACAACGTTGGAAGTAAATTTTACAATAACATTTCCTTATCGAGTGAACACATGATCTTAGATTTTACTTGGTGAAAAGAAAAGAAAAGAAAATAGAAAGACCGAGTGCATATACAACTAAACTTTAATATCTTTTAAGTGATATACGCCCATAGACTTGCCATTCACATCATCAATTTCGCAAGATACGGCCCCAATTAAATTTGACACAATCCCTTTTATGAATTTCGGAGCCAACTTGGCAGCAAAAGAGTCGCTGGCTTTACTTTGTACAAAATTCCTTACAAATACGATTTGCCCTACCCGCACGTTAGGGATTCGACTTCGTAGATTATAATAAACCTGGTATCGTTTATTTGCTTCTCTTAAGTGCTGGGCTACTTTGAGATGGACTTGGTGCAATACTTCAGGCTTTTCGTTGACACATAAGTTATTTCCTACAAGTTCCTTACTAGTTTTTAACATTTTGTAAACTGATCCATGGAGAATGGCGTGTTGCCCAAAAACCACAAAGTGTCGTGAAAACCCTGTGGACTCATGAATAGAGTTTCGGATTGCATTGGTAACCGCGGCCAGATTCTGGTCCCAAGCTTTATGATCTGTGAGGATATATGAACGAAGAGCTGCGAGTAACGTACGGTTAACTCGTTCGGAAGCATTTGCTTGAGGCGCATGTTTAGCCGTAAACAAGTGCTTCACTCCATATTTCCCGCAGAGATCTTTCATCCTGACAGATGCAAACTGTTTCCCGTTATCAGTCACTACTTCCTCAGGAACTCCAAACATTAAAAATATCTGAGTTTCAAGAAACTTTTCAACCTCAATCGCTGTAGCTTGTCGTATGGCCTTTGTTAGAACAAACTTGGATAAATGATCGACCGCAATTATAATACAAGTATTCCCATCGCGTGTTCTGGGGTAAGGTCCCAAGAAGTCCACATAAATTCTTTGCCAAGGCCTAGAAGTAGCAGAAAGTGTCCCCAGAGGAGGCCGCATGCAATAGTTCACAGCCTTGTTTGATTTACACAAATCACACTCATTGACGAAATGTTTGACATTGATTAACAACCCAGGCCAGTAAAAGTAACGTTTCAGAAGATCAACCGTCTTATGAATTCCCAAATGAGCAGCGGTAGGAGGCGAATGTGCAGAGTTTATCAATGGATTGCGAAGCTCTTCCGGAACTATCAACTTCCAGCATGGAATATCATCTTCTACTTGAAATAAGGATCGAGGTTTTAAATTTATGTAAACTTTCCCATCTAAAACTTTTAAGTTATTTTTAATGGAGTTGTTTTCCAAAGACAAAACAAGTTCTGAGTATTTTTCCGATTGGAAAGCTGGGGAACTAAAATCGATGTTTAATGGGCAATCACTTAAAGAAAAAGAATCCATGTAAATGCGTGATAAAGCATCGGGGACACAGTTTTGCGAACCCTTTCGATATTCAATATCGAAATTGAACCCTTGGAGTTTTAAACTCCAACGTGCCAAACGTCCAGTAAGATCTTTGGTGGACATTAGCCATGTTAAACTTGCGTGGTCGGTAATAACAGTGAACGGAAGCCCCTCGACATAAGCCCGAAATTTGTCAACTGCCATCAATGCGGCTAGGCACTCGAGCTCCGTTACACTGTAATGACGTTGCGCACCTGAAAGTTTATGTGACATGAACGCTAATGGTCTGTCATCTCCATCTTGATCCTTTTGAAAAAGAACAGCTCCCACACCCGTCGAACTAGCATCACACTGGATGAAAAAACGTTTGGTAAAATCCGGCGTCGCTAAAACAGGAGTAGAGACTAACGCGGATTTTAATACCTCAAACGACTGGTCGGCATCAGCCCCCCAAATAAACTTCCTACCTTTTTTCAAAAGATCAGTCAGAGGAGTAGACAAAGCAGAGTAGTTTCGGATAAAACGACGATACCATCCCGTCACACCCAAAAACCGTCTTACTTGCCTCACAGTTTTTGGTTTTGGGAACTCTACAATGGCTTTCACCTTCTCGGGGTTGGGACGAAGTCCTCCCTCACCAACGACATGACCAAGATATTCGATTTCCCTCAGTAAAAATTTGCATTTTTCCACATTTATCGTAAGTCCAGCATTCGCAAGTCGTTCTGAAACTTCGGAAAGTATGGCAAAATGTTCATCCAATGTGGCTGTGGTTATTAAAAGATCATCGAGATAAACGAACACGCGATCATGAAGCTGATGAGGAATAACCTTGTTCATCAACCTCGATAAGGTTTGGGGTGCATTGCAGAGCCCAAAAGGCATGACTTTAAACTGGTATAGCGGGCGTCCCGGGATGGTAAACGCCGTCGTCTCACGTGATCCAAGATCCAGTGGGATCTGCCAAAACGCGTCCTTAAGATCCAAACTCGATATAAATTTTGTATTATCCAACCTACTCAAAAGGCCGTCGATCAGCGGAAGCGGGTACGCATCCTTTTTAGTAACTTCATTTAACTTCCTGGCATCTAAGCATAACCGAATGTTTCCATTGCTCTTTTTCACAATCGCCATCGGAGAGCTCCAAGCACTATGGCTTTCTTCAATTACATTTAGTTCCAGCATCCGATCAAGCTCTTTATAAATTAGTTTTTGTATAGCGGGTGATACAGCATAAAATCTTTGCTTGATTGGCTGAGCATCTCCAATGTCTATGTGATGACTTAACAGATGGGTGCGTCCGAGGCCATATTTTTCGAAGCTGGGAAACCGTTTAATTATGTTTTGGAGTACTTGCCGCTGATTTTCGGTTAGATCGTGTTGTTGTTGTACAGGCATATTCTTCTTTTGACAGATGGGATCTGCTGTTAGTTCTGCAATTACCCTCGGAGCTAAATTAAAAATCTCCCAGAAGTCACATCCTAAATATAAAGGTTGTTGGAGAGATGGAACAATAAAAATTTTAATGCAGTGCCGTTCATCGTTGAAGGAAACATTAGCCTTTACATACCCTAATACTTCTTTTGGCGAACCACAGGCGGTTTGTACAGACGTAGATATTTGATGTAGGAAAAGACGGTGTTTCTGAATAAAATCTTCAGCTCCTTTACCTAAAGCACTAATGGTCGCTCCACTGTCAAGCAGGCCTTTTATTTTGGTTCCCTCAATCTCCACCAACGCATATGGACGGTTATCAAGTGGTTCAGATACGCTCTCAAGTACCGCTTTAGCACATCGATCATACAAACATTTGCGCTCAGTGAAGTAGATCTTAGAACGAAGTTTTAAAGAGGCGGGAGAGTTATATTTGATGAAACTTTTCTGAGATCGCGAGGTAGAATTTATTGGTACTGAGCTCCGGAGCTTGGTCTTGGACCCCTCAATTGTGGTCGTTGCAGGATTTGTCGTGGTCTGAAATTCGGTTGTTGGAAATGGGGCGGACCATTCATCCTCATTTCCATCGACGAGTTTCCCGCTTTCGATGAACAATCAGAACAATGTGCAGTTTTAACGTCAGCTTTTCCACAGACGTAGCAAAATGTATTGGAGGGTAACTCACATTTGAACCAGGTGTGACCGGCTTGTTTACAGTTAAAACAAACAAGTGGTCTTGGCGGGGCATCTTGATGGTTATAATTCACAGCATTTATGTTGTAAGGAACATAATTCATTTGTTGGTCAGGCGCTTCACTCCTGGAAAAGTACCCGGGAATGGCAGGGAAGTTTGAGCTTTCATGAGTTGAATTTGAGCTTTCATGAGTTGATTGTGGTGAGATCATATTTGTGGCAACCGGTAAATAATTCTGAGTTGCAGACAGTTCGTGGAGGTTATGATATCTCATATTTAAGGAAGCTTCAGGTATAAACGATATGCGTTTCCAAGTATCTTCTGTTGAAATGCATACACTGACTAATTCATTTACCGATCCGAATTGTCTACCTGCTAGTTGTGTGATTAAACCCAATCGCATATTTGTCCTTAAGATACTTAAAAGTTCCTGCTCGGTCAGAGGGATTCGCATAGGCATAGTTAGTGACAAAAGATCATAATAAAAATCGACGAAACTTTCTTTCGGTTTTTGTTTACGGTCCTCCAACCGTTTGCGAATATCACTATCTGTTCTACGATCTTGGAACCTATGATAGAAAGAAGTACGCAAAATAGGCCAAGTACATCCCGGATATTTTTGAATAGTAAGCCAGTAGTGTTCTTGAGCTGGTCCACTTAACAAGAAACTTATTTCATTGATTAGTTGATCAAAGGGGACCCCGTGTGTTAGAGCCAAATGCTCTACTCGCGAAAAAAAATTTTCTACTGCCAGATTATTTGGTTGCCCATCAAACCTTACATTCCAACGATGAACGGGTGTTTGAGAGGGACTTTGATTCACATTTACTTTCCGTGCGACTGGTGGAACCGTGACTTGAGAAAATGTAGACCCTGGATAACCACCCATTTGAGGACCTGCAAAATTTAATGCAACATTTCCAGGATTTACCATTCTTGCCCATTGGGGAGGTGGAGGTATGCCTGGTAAATAAGGTGGACAATTTTGATCTCAGAAAAGTTTCATCAAATATAATTCTCCCGCTTCTTTACATACCCTAATACTTCTTGTGGCGAACCACAGGCGGTTTGTACAGATGTAGATATTTGATGTAGGAAAAGACGGTGTTTCCGAATAAAATCTTCAGCTCCTTTACCTAAAGCACTAATGGTCGCTCCACTGTCAAGCAGGCCTTTTATTTTGGTTCCCTCAATCTCCACCAACGCATATGGACGGTTATCAAGTGGTTCAGATACGCTCTCAAGTACCGCTTTAGCACATCGATCATACAAACATTTGCGCTCAGCGAAGTAGATCTTAGAACGAAGTTTTAAAGAAGCGGGAGAATTATATTTGATGAAACTTTTCTGAGATCGCGAGGTAGAATTTATTGGTACTGAGCTCCGGAGCTTGGTCTTGGACCCCTCAATTGTGGTCGTTGCAGGATTTGTCGTGGTCTGAAATTCGGTTGTTGGAAATGGGGCGGACCATTCATCCTCATTTCCATCGACGAGTTTCCCGCTTTCGATGAACAATCAGAACAATGGGCAGTTTTAACGTCAGCTTTTCCACAGACGTAGCAAAATGTATTGGAGGGTAACTCACATTTGAACCAGGTGTGACCGGCTTGTTTACAGTTAAAACAAACAAGTGGTCTTGGCGGGGCATCTTGATGGTTATAATTCACAGCATTTATGTTGTAAGGAACATAATTCATTTGTTGGTCAGGCGCTTCACTCCTGGAAAAGTACCCGGGAATGGCAGGGAAGTTTGAGCTTTCATGAGTTGAATTTGAGCTTTCATGAGTTGATTGTGGTGAGATCATATTTGTGGCAACCGGTAAATAATTCTGAGTTGCAGACAGTTCGTGGAGGTTATGATATCTCATATTTAAGGAAGCTTCAGGTATAAACGATATGCGTTTCCAAGTATCTTCTGTTGAAATGCATACACTGACTAATTCATTTACCGATCCGAATTGTCTACCTGCTAGTTGTGTGATTAAACCCAATCGCATATTTGTCCTTAAGATACTTAAAAGTTCCTGCTCGGTCAGAGGGATTCGCATAGGCATAGTTAGTGACAAAAGATCATAATAAAAATCGACGAAACTTTCTTTCGGTTTTTGTTTACGGTCCTCCAACCGTTTGCAAATATCACTATCTGTTCTACGATCTTGGAACCTATGATAGAAAGAAGTACGCAAAATAGGCCAAGTACATCCCGGATATTTTTGAATAGTAAGCCAGTAGTGTTCTTGAGCTGGTCCACTTAACAAGAAACTTATTTCATTGATTAGTTGATCAAAAGGAACCCCGTGTGTTAGAGCCAAATGCTCTACTCGCGAAAAAAAATTTTCTACTGCCAGATTATTTGGTAGCCCATCAAACCTTACATTCCAACGATGAACGGGTGTTTGAGAGGGACTTTGATTCACATTTACTTTCCGTGCGACTGTTGGAACCGGGGCTTGAGAATATGTAGACCCTGGATAACCACCCATTTGAGGAACTGCAAAATTGAATGCAACATTTCCAGGATTTACCATTCTTGCCCATTGGGGAGGTGGAGGTATGCCTGGTAAATAAGGTGGACAATTTTGACCCCTGTTTGGTGGATCTATATAACTAGGGTAGTAAAAATTCGGGGCCAATAAATTGTGTTGACCCAGTGCGCGTATGTCTGGTATAGCCTTTGACGTCACTGGTGGTTTAACTGTATTTGAACTCTCCAACTTGGGTGTTGAAGAGGATTCTTGGGGGAGATCTTCCCTGGCGTCGTTGATGGCCGATTTATCATTGTCTTCCTCATCCAATGCCACTATGTGGATGGCACTGATCTCAAGAACTGCTTGATTCACTTCAGTTGGAGTTTTTTTTATGATTTCCACTAAGCCTAATCAGCTCACTGCAGATTTTAATATAATCTGCTAATGCGGTTCCTACCTCAACTAGCGTTGATAATCGATCAAGTCGACCTTTAACATGAAGAAGTTGGGAAGTGATTATATCCAGATCATCTTCTATTTCAGGATTATTTTCCCAAACTTTTAAGAGCCGTACCTGCAAATTTTTGAGTTTGAATGAACAAATGGAAATTTCACTATTAGGAAACCGTGTTGCAGACAAATGAGGTGTTCGTGGAATGCACTCAGGATTTTCACTTTCTTCACTTAAACGAGCATCAAGAGCCAAAAACTGCAATTTTATTGGACCACTAATTTGGCGTATCTCACACTCAACGCGAAACTCTTCACTTTTTAAATTTTCCGATTTAAGAATAAATGACGTCATATCGAATTATTTGAAACGAAAAACACTAGAAATAAACTAAGTACCTAAGATTGTTATATAGAAAAACTGTAAGCAAAACAGTAAGCGAACGGACAAAAAAAAAATACTTAACAGAAAAATGTTATTGTAAAACTTGTAACAACGTGGAGTTAATATAAAAAAAATAGTTTTTAAACCAATATCGATTTTTAATAATTTTAATTAATAAATGAAATAGGAGGATGTAACAGCAAATAGTCTGAGGTTTTCAGGAATTTGCTAAAAATGTTTCGATGCTTGAGGTATCATTGCCCTTGCTAAAAAGAAAGGATAGGAAAGGATTGAAAAGGTTTGGATCAGTTTAAAATTAAAAAAAAATTAGCTTGATAACACAACTCATAAATCAACACCATAATTGATGGAAAATAATTTGTGATTAACAACCAACAAAAAAAAAATAAAAAAAATCTCACCTTGAAATCAACAAATCCGTATTTGGAAACAAAATGAAAATATTTTTTTTTTTTTTTTTTTTTTTTTAAGCCATGAGGTAACGTACAATTGCGAATTACCTATTTAAAATCTACAGGTCTATTTCCTGGAAATAAATAGAATTCACAACCGTGAGTCACACCATATAGTAACAGAATCTAAAGAAATTAAAAAAAACCCGTATGATTGAAAATTTTATTTATTAAAACGAACTCAAACATCTGGATCAACATAAAATAAATATGGAGGCAGATGCGTATCGCACTTAATAAAAATAAAAAAACTGAATAAAAAAACTGAAACTAAAATTAATAGAATTGATTTTAAGGAAAAGCCGAACGAACGAGGTCTGAGTTTGGGCGCCACTGTAACAGTTCCCCTTCGTTGTTGCCCCCAAGACAACACCCAAGAGGAATTGGTAAACAGAAATTTTCTATAACTAACAGAGAGGCCTCATCAGCGGACTGGTTTAGCTTGGCTAAAGCTCAGTGGATGGGCGTGGTAAAAGGTATAAGGCATCTGTAGTTCTTGCTTTGCCGCTGGAGGAAGGGATAAAAAAGGATATTAGGGAAAGGAAAAATTAGATAAGACAGATGATACCTACCTAAACCTACCAGCAGATACCTACCATTACCTCCTCCTATTTATTACGGTGATAGTTACACTATCATTTCAAAAAAAAAACTTGAACAAAAAAAAACCCATTACCATGAGGGAAAGAAAGAAAAATTAATCCAGAGATAAAAAAAACCCAGCAAATTTTTGAAAAAACAAAACTTAATTTCAAAATAAATTTATATATTTTAAACAAAAATAAAGTAAAAATTCTTAACTAAAAATGAACAAAAAAAACTTACTTTAACCCCTCCACCACATTGAGCCTTAAAATTATTTATAATTTTTATATTTTTTTTTTGTTTCTTGTTTTGTTAGTTTTTGTTGTAATAATTTTTCAGTTGTTGTTGTTGTTGGGATGATAGTTGATCAGCTGATGGTGATGATGCGGGTTGATATGATGATTATAATAATAATATATTCGTAATACGGTGTTTCACTGTTATTATTAATTTTCTGATATTAAACTATTTTTTATGTTACTGGATTTTGTATATTATATAATATTCAAAATTAAGATGGTTGCTCTTATTATGTCTTTGATGCAACAGCACAACACAATTTCAATAACGTTAAACACTAAATGTATTATATCAAAACCAACACAAATGTATATACAAGCCATGAAGTTGCGATACTCATGCCAAAAAGTGACTACTATACCTAAGTATTAGTGTTGTGACGTAGTATAATTTGTATATACTTTTATTATATGCATTGATGTAAATAAAAAATGAATACGAATGATGGAACAACAGTATGTTGCGCTCTTTATGACAAAGCAAAAAACAAATTTATTATTTAACGAGAGAGAGAAGTATTGTTATTATTATTTACTTCATTATATACTATACTATATACTATGAATTTAGAGCAGAATGGACAGTGCAAAATATAATTTTTGTTTCGTTTTTTTTGTAGAAATGTTATGTACTTTGAATTTAGAGGAGTATGGACAGTGCGAAATATAATTTTTTGTTTCGATTTTTACTGTAGTCAAATTCACTAACACATACACCACATAGTAGTCATAATATGTTTTACTTAGACAAGCTTCATGGCTTGTATAATATACATTTGTGTTGGTTTTGATTATATTTATAATTTTTGCTTACTTAAGTTTTTTTTTAAAAAATATTATTGTTTTGCTTGTTTTTTTATTTTTTTATTTTTAATGTTATTTTTTTTTCCGTAATTCTTTTACCATTCAACTAAACCACTGATGTATTTACATATATTTATTTATATAGATATATAGTTTCTAACTGATTATTTCCTTATATAATTGTTCTTATTATAATTAAGGAATTCACTATAATTTTAATATAATTAAATTAAATTTTTACTATTTATATGATTTTTTTTTCTATTTATATGATCAAGCCTTTTTCTCACTAACTTTAAATTTTTAATTTTATTTATTTATTTTTTTCTCTACTTGATTACAAACTGGCTTCATGCAATATTTTAGATATCTCTCTATTTTTATTTCTACTTTCTTATCACACAGTTCAAACACATCTCTCCCCTCGTGTTTTTTTTCTGCTTTATATAGCCCGTGTATATAACGGGTCATCTCGGTAATAAAACAAAAAAAACCCAAACACGATGGTCAACAATAATTTACGGCTAGACTTTTTTTATCGCTGGTATGAAACCTTTTTCTGCTTTCGCGACAGTGGTTACAATATCGTTTTCATTTTGTGGTTTCTCCTTAGGCCATTCGTCTTCGGATTTGTACTGAAACTGCGGTCCGGTAAACCATTTTGATTCATTTTCAAGCTCGTCGAAAATTTGACGTGTTACTTTATCGGCGGGTTCTGTTTTGAGAGTACCCAGTTCCAATCAATTGGATTTGATGCATACATAATTTCTCCAACTTTGGTAGCAACAAATATAATAGTTCCAGTTTCGGTATTGTAAGTGTTTTCATCGGTGACACTCAAGCTTTTGCCACAACAAACGAGACTTCAACATCGTTTCACTCAATTCTCAAATATTCGACTGCGACAAAGGCACATTCACTAGCATCACAAAAAATGTGCAATTGAATCGATTTACTATTATCTCGATTCAAAGAGAAACATCTCGGAATTGCGATTTTATGAATTTGTGCCAGGATGCCCAGGATTTCATCGTCTCAGTCTATACCAGATTTCTATAAGTGTTGCAGAATTATGCAAAACGTAATGGTGAGTGGCGATAAGAATGCAATTGGGTGAAATACGGACATCGCTATTTTCAGTACTTCTCGTTTCGTTGGAATTTTTGTTCCGCCTACAATGTCCTTTGGTGAAATACAAAGTAGCCTCTATTTACATTCCAACGTACTCTAAGTACGCGATGCGATTCTTGTGCCATCGGGCTTGCGCTTCGAAATAAAGACTCGCCAGAGAAATCACTGCGAACAACTGTCATTTTCTCTTATATGCAAACTTGTGGAAACATTTCCTCGATGTCGGCACAAACTCCGATTCCTTCTTCTCTAAACCGACAAAGTACACTGAGAAGAGATGGAACCAAATTTAACAATTAATCGTTAAGGCACATTCCGTTCAATTGCGCTGCGGCATCGAATACTAGTCTGATCTTGCCGGGCTTGTTAGGATTGAAAATGTGGTAAGAACCATGTGTTGTCTCTCGATATTCAGTTTGCTGGCAAAACTTTTTCGGCTTACCCCTTACCAATGTACGTCTGAACTGTTTTCACATACTCCTCTTCAAAGTTATTTCGAATTATTTTTCTTTCTGTACATTTTAGACAGTGAAAAGCTGTTCCGTACCTATCAACCATTAACGTTGGATTGTGTTTGTAAGAAAGACCCAGCTCATATCGATTGCTTTTATTTTTAATAGACTGTTTGGCGATTTTCATTGCTTCGTGGTCATCTTCAGTTTTTTCCCGATCAGTATTCGTTACAACAACGTCAAAGTTTTCGAGAGATCAATGCTTCTTCACGAAATTATTCAGCTCGTCTACTTTTTTATCGCAGCACAAATTCACTGATATGATCTGCACATTGTCAATATTGTTACCCCTGTAGCAGGTCCATGTATTACCCAGCCCAATTTGGTCTGTGTTAACATTGGGGATGTCGATGTTGGCTGCATGCTGGTTTTGGATACGATCAACTCACAATTATCTTGCCCTTTAAACATTTTAGTTACTTTGTCAATAAGGCGGGCTTGCCGTGTATACGGAAATTTTTCGTACAACTCTTTTAAATCAATAGTTTGCTTTGGTAGTTGATCTTTTGTTGTATGGACAAGAGTAATCTTGTGTACCGTACTGTTACAATCACTCGCTTTTCTTATTTCGACAAATACTTGCATCGAGTCTTCATCATGTCGTGATATGTTTCCTGTACACATGTAACATAAGGGGACTTTAGGACTTTCCACACCATCAATTTCGCTACCATGCTATCTAACACGGTAACAGTGCTGCCCTCGTCAAGAAAAGCTAGAATTTCTAGCTTATCTTTTAGATCTTTTACTTTGACCAGTAACATCTTTAGGATCACGTCTGATTTGGTCCCAGAAATCGTTGTTATTATTTCTTTGGTATTCGAAATTATAGTCAGGCCAGCTTTATGCAACAATGTGTGATGAAATCGATTGCAGTTATTTTCTACATATGCAACTTTTCGAGAACATGGTCCACTGTGACGTTTTAGGCAGTGTAGCAGATATGAATCCGTTGTGTCATATTCCATCGTCCTTTGACATCTAAATTCATAAATTCAAGGCATTTGTCATTTGAGTCCCTTCCCTTGTGGCACACTTTGCAAGATGATGTCAACTTGGTTTCGCTTGTAGGTTTCTTATCTGCATTATTTGAAGATTTGTCTTGTTGGTGATCACTTTTGGGAAATGCGTAATCTTGTCACGAAATTGTTTTACCAAAAGGGAATCACGTCACCGGGATTGGTGGCGTGATTCCCTTTTGGCTCATAAAGCTAGCGCAGTTGACTTGCAAATAATCTGGTAACTTCTGAATTAACTTTTTCACCAACATGACATCATAATATTTCGATTCATCACAACTGAAATTCATTATTATTACTGCAAAGTTTTCACAAAAGTTGGTGAACTCCATGAATATTTTTGTGTTTGTGACGAATTGCATTTTGTTTAGTTTTTCAATCAGCTGATCGATTATCAATTGTGATTTGCCAAAATTGCTACGCATTACTTCAATAACTAGTAGGATCTCGATTATCATGTCGTTCATGAAATTAACGCATAACGACTCAACGAGGACGTTGACTTGATAATGTTCTACAAAAGTTCCCTGTCAACAAAAATATAGCTCCAAATTCACTAATATTTTTTAAAGTGATAGAATAAATGTTCTGTGATAGAAGGTGACGATGTATAGTATATAGTTTTAGGATCCTTACCGTACAATTTTAAATAATGTCGTTATAGTAATATAATATAACCTCTGTGTTATCTCATATAATTTATAAAATACCGGGTGATAACGAATTCTTAAGATTATTTTATGTTTACAGTTACAATACACCCATCGTTATATAAGCAACCCATATTTATGTAGTCTGCAGATTAAAAACAAACACGTCTTCAGCTTTAAAACGAATTAAAATCGTAAGCTTTTGGTATGTAGAAAATATGCTCGTTTGTGTATAATAATAAACTGAGAACTATTTTATAATTGGATAAATCACCCAGTTATAATAATAATCTAGAAGGATATGCCTGGTACGAGGTCATATTTACTATGCTCCATCTTTATATAATAAAAAAAATGTAGAAGCTACATATAATAAGATACTGAAGCAATTTTTTTTTGCTATTCTTTTAGAAATGACTTTATTATACAGTAGCTCATATATATATAGGTTTATCGTTGTTGAGAAAATTATTTTAGTTTTTCCGGGAAGTTTTTACTCGTATAGTAGTTTTTCTTAACAAACAAATTTATTACAGGTTCAACTTGTTTAGAATTGTGTTGCTTCCATTAAAAATACTTTTATGTCGTTTTTAAACAAAAATTAAATTAAGGAAATGTGTAATAAGTGTACGATCTTATAAAATTTCCATTTTATGCACGTTTTGGAACATAGTAAATGGTTGCATATTAATTTATGTAAAATGGGGAAAAATTGGTTTTTGAAGTTTAGTGGGAGAGTTTAATAATTTTTTAAGCGATGTGTCATGATTTATTTATTCAAGTTTTTGTTAGAAAGAAATGGTTTATAGTTTATATTATGGCTTACCGCTGATGGGGGCTCAAAATAGTAAATAGGAAGCTCTTAATTACGAATGATAATTTCTTTAATTTAATTTATACAAAATAATTGCTTACTAAGCGCAATTATACATAGTTTTGTGTATACATATGATATAATTATTTTATTTAACTTTAAATCATAAATCTTGAATCATTTTTTGAATTCGCATCCACCGATGGTTGGCAGAAATGTTTTTGTTCAGCAAATTTGATTCTAGAGTTGTAATTAGTGAATCCCCAAGTAAGAAGTGTCCAGGGGTGAGTATTAACGCATTTGGATCAGATGAGACTGTTGTGAGAGGCCGTGAATTAAGATAAGCCTTAATCTGATTTGCAACTGTTGCTAGTTCCTCAGTTGCTAGTTCCTGCTAGTTGGCAGAAATATGTTCGTTCAGCAAATTTGATTCTGGAGTTGTAATTAATGAATCCCCAATTAAGAAGTGTCCAGGGGTTAGTATTAACGCATTTGGATCAGATGAGATTTTTGTGAGGGGCTGTGAATTAAGATAAGCTTCATTCTGATTTGCAACTGTTGCTAGTTCCTCATGAGTAAGAGTTGTCGTCCAAAATGTGTCCTCCAAAATGTGGAGAAGATGGTGGTATAAAATGCCATTCGACTGCGATGTCGGATAATATGCGTTGAAGTTCAAGGGTTGCTTGTTGCAAGGTCTCGTGTTTTTCTTTAGTCAACTGTGTTTTGGCTCCCACAAAATTGGTTCCATTATTGTTGACATAATCCTTTTCGAGAAATAAATCTATAAAGGCTGCAATAAAGGCTGCAGTAGTTAAATCGCTGACTATTTCTATGTGCACTGCTTTAGTAGCAAAGCATACAAATAGCGCTATATATCCTTGTATGATTTATTTCCACATCCTTTCGAAACTCTTACTGATATGAGCCCAGCGTAGACTGTGTTAGTAAACGGACGTGATAGCGTGGTTCATTCTTTGAGTAAGCTTGCTTCTGTTGTTTCGTTGAAGCGTTGAATCGATAACACGTGATACATTTTGCTATTTCTGAGCGTAAGCTACTTTTACCGTTTATGATCCAATATTTGTTTCTAAGATGTGAACTCCCCCGTGCAAGGTTTTTAT
The DNA here is from genome assembly GCA_963556175.1 of Tipula confusa. Lineage (NCBI taxonomy): Eukaryota > Metazoa > Arthropoda > Insecta > Diptera > Tipulidae > Tipula > Tipula confusa. Next base: position 147,222,866 of record OY744477.1, on the reverse strand, counting down.
ATGCGCGTCTTTAATTTTTAACTTTGTAAATCTATATTTTTGTGACAAATATTTTTGGATGTCTGGTGTCATATTTCAGGTAACAATTAGGTTTTCTTACTCCCATTTGCAGCATGTTTTGTTCATCAATAAATGGATTAAGCGAAAGGAGGTTGCTTTTTGTTGAGTTTTCATTTAGTTCTTTGGCAGTTAATAAAATTTAAGATCCGGCATCCAGTTTTCTTAAGCATTGATTTATAAATCGGTGACAGAGGCTACACGAATTATTTTGTTCACGTTAAAAAATTCTATTATATACACGGATGGATCAACTATTGCTGATGTTGCAAGTGTCACAATTATTTTAGTTCCGAAATTAACCTTACTCGGAGCAGTAGTTGGTTGGTTGGACCCGTCCACTATAAATGATTGTTCTTTGGTTCATTTGGACCGGTACCTCTTAAAGCACAATCTGCTGGATTATCGGTTGATCCAACGTGATACTATTATGCTGGATTAGAGTAAAATTGATTTTCTGATATTCGATTGGCCACGAAAGTTTTATATTTATGAGGACGCCCTCGAATCCATCATGTAATGTGATCATCGAATCAGTCCAAAAGAACGAATTTATTTCCAGAATTTGCATTGCTTCAATAACTTGATGCATAACTTTAGCGAGAAGCAAAACTCCACAAAGCTCGAGTCGATGTAGCGAAAGTAAATTTTTAATCGGAGCAATTTTCGTTTTGGATGTGAGAGGTCTTACATTAGTGATACCTTCTGAGTTTATAGATTTGAAGTATATATGGCTGCAGCATAGGCCTTTTCTGAGGCATCGAATAGTCCATGTAATTCGGTTATATTGTTGTTCTCAAATTGAACCCAATTATCAATAGATATTTCTTCTAGAAGAGGCAATCCGTTTTTAAATTCCTGCCATTTGTTGTTAGATGTGACGGAAGTTCGTCGTCCCAAGACAGACCTGCCAACCAAAGTTCTTGCATCATAAACTTGGCTACAATTGTGATTGGTGCCAACCAGCCTAATGCATCAAAAAGCTTTGAGCTATCTGAAAGTAGGTTGCGTTTGGTAGGTTTGCCGAAATCAGATCTAGCCTTGATGACATTAATCCCGAATGTATCTGATTTTGGATTCCAGGTGTAGTCCAGAAGTTTTAATAGTATCGTCAAGTTTAATTTCGAAACAATTTTGGTTTCTTAGATGTTCTGGTATGGCTTCCAAAACAATCGCATTGTTTGTTGCCCATTTTCTTAAGGTAAATCCACTGCTGTTTAGTAAGTCAATGGTTTGTTTTTGGATGAATGAGGCTTTTTCTAGTGTGTTTTACCCAGAAATCGGATCATCCACGTAAAATTAATTTAACACCAGGGTAGATGCCCTTGGATATTTTTTATGTTCATCGATGGCAAACTGTGGTAATGATTTTACCGCTAAATATGTGCTGTACCATATTTGGCGGTTGTTAAATTTTACTCCATGATATCCTTTTCTGGAGTCTCGCTTCACAAAATGCGTTGGTAGTTCTGATCATGATTATCAACTATAATTTGTCTGCAACCTTTTTTCAATGTCAGTTGTATCAACGTATTTATGCTTCTGCCACCTTAAAAGTATAGATAATAGATCCTGTTGAAGAGTAGGGCTAGTTAACATCGATATTCCAGTTATAGTTTTGGCAGACCCGTCAAAAACTACCCTTAATTTTGTAGTTGTACTCGATTCCTTTAAAACTGCATGATGTGGCAGATAATAGTAACCAGAATCATTAGTTACATCAGCAACCTTCATGTGTCCTAATGCAATATATTCATCCATAAACTTCTTATATTGAATATACAGGTTTCGATTTTTAGCAAGTCGTTTTTCTACTTGTAACAGACGCGCCATTGCGATCGTTTTTGATCAACCTAATGGTTTAGCAGAGTACAAGTCCATGTCAAAGAGAATTTTGACTACGTAACGGCCATTTTTAAGACGTCTGTTGCTGGTTGCGAACATTTTTGCACATTCTAGTTCTTTTTTGGTGAATGTTTGTTTATGAGGAACCTCTCCTATTTCCCAGAAGCTTTTTAGTTGAGTATCTAAGTTTGTTCTTGTTGCCATTGATTGTTTCACTGTTAAATTGTCACTATCGACTGAGGCACGGCCTAGAAATATCCATCCCAATTTAGTTTATTGAGCAACTGGTTCATCAGATGAGGCTTTTATTATATTATTCATCACAATTTCTCCATAATAATCTGCACCCAATAATAAGTCGACTGGACCAGGAGTATAAAATAATGAAGCAGCCCATAGCAGATTTCTGACGTGTTTCCATTTCCAGGGATCTAGAGGGTGTTCTGACATAACCTGCGTTAAGTTTTTGAATACTAATGACTTTACGGTTGAGCTAAATTTGGTTGGAAACCTCAGCTTCATGTTAAATTCAACGATTAAGTTCGCTACTCCAGCATCGGTTTTTCTGCATACGCTGCGTTTCCTTTTTAACATCTCCAAGAGGCTTCATAAAACTTAACTGTTCGTAGTCCTTGCAATACAAAGTGCAAAAACAATAATTAAATTATTTTTAATTGCCTTAATCATTGAATTAAATTTGAAATGTCAATAATAATTAAAGTCCCTCATTTAGTTGGTTCAAGTAGATTAAATGCAGGATCACCACACAAAATATAAATCAAATCAATTTACTGATATATTTTCTCAACTTTTCTGCGTATTCTTTTAGCATGGGGATGTTATCTGTTAATTTTTATTTTTTTTACTTCTAATATACTTTTAGTCGAAAAAAGTTTCAAAGTTACAAAAACTTTTGAAAAAAAAACCAAAATAAAAACAAAATCTTCTTAAAAACCAAAAAAACTTTTTATCGAACATTTGTCAAAAAAGTACCAAAGAAAATATCTTCCATTTTAATTTTGCCATAATATAATACAGAAACCATCTTTATTCTCATTTTTTGTTCAATTTTTTTTATTTTTTATTTTTTATATTTTGAGTTCTAAAATTTTTGTACCAAATTAGAGCAACAATAGCTTTACTATATATTATTTATGAGAGTTGAACAAATATTTGAAGATGTCATTTGAAAATTTATTCTAGTTCTTGTATAGAAGTTTCTTTTCGTTCTGTCGTAGATTATTTTTCTGGTTTTTCTTCGGTGTACTATAACAAACAAAATTATAAAGTATACGAGTATACGAGTATATACAGAGACAGAAAAACTTTATAATTGAAAATTTACCTGAGGAATAATATCGAACGAAGTAAAGAAAATTTAAATCTTCTTGTTTTCAAAAATAAAATAACCGAAAACTCTATTAAAAATATGCACTTATATATATATATATATATATATATATATATATATATATATATATATATATATATATATATATATATATATATATATATATATATATGTATATATATATAAATATATATATATATATATATATATATATATATATATATATATATATATATATATATATATATATATATATATAACTGTGTTTAAATAAAAGTATGTATATGCATAATAGGGAAAGGCTTTAAATTATTTTGGAAATAAAGGTACTGGTAAACACTTTCGATGGGCGGTTCAATTAGCAATGTGCATTGAGCCATGACATCATACAAATGAGCTTGAAAATTGACAGTCATAAAAATACTAGAAATCAGATGCTTAAATTTTTGTCTGTGAAAATGTTGCATTTTTTATTGTACCTTTAGTCACTTTAATTATTATACAGCAAAATGTTCCTTTTCCTTTACTGACACATTTTTGTGTGACATGAACATTATTGGGACACACATTATATCATCGTTGCGAATAACGTCCATGATGCCTATACCAATCCACTATACCATCGATAATGGTTATGGGACAATACTGAAAAAATTCCCATCACTAACTGCAGAGCCGAACTTTAATTTGCCCGTTAGGTATAACGCGATCCATCACACCGTCACCTCAGTTCTCTTATTAGTGAAGAGACCATGTAGACTAGATCCAGTGCGACAGAAAGCTATGTTCTACGAGTTACAATACATGCGGTGGAATTGGGATTTTGTCTGCACGGTCTGCATCCTCCGTCTCAATTCCATTACATGGTAAGAAAAAAAGACTTCGACTGGAGACTATGTGGTGATTAAACGTTATCCAATCCCACATATACCAAACTTCTTAATGCACTTGCAAGCATAGAACATATTCACTCACAACATTTCTTCGAATTCAAATTAATGCCACTTGGCATACAGAACGCCGTGCAAATGTTTCAACGATTCATAAATATAGTAGTCCCTGACTTTGATTTCGTATTGGTTGACATTGATGACGTTCTTGTGGCTTCAAAAAATGAGAAAGAGCACAAATTTCACCTAACATGACTTTTCCAGTGACTATCTTAGTTTTACGTGCACATTAAGAAATTCAAATGCATATTTGGCGTCAAAACACTTGATTTTCTCATCTTTAGGTTCACGCCTTATTGATATTTAACCTTCTCAATAAAGAATTAATGCGATTAGCGATCTACCAGCTCTAACATCAAAAAAGAAAATTCAGCGAATATGACATCCGTCCGGCATTTATCAAGTCTTGTGATTTGTTGTACCTTTACACGTCACAATTAATCAGGGAACTCAGTTTCAATCAAAACTTTTCAACGAGTTGACAAAGCTTTTGGGTTCACACTGAATCCACACTACTGTATACCATCTTCAAGCTAATGGTATGGTGGATCATTTCCACCGCCAGCTCAAAGCTGCGATAGTGGCCCGTGACAACTTAATTGGAACTCCAAAGTTTCAATTATTTTTCTCGGAATCGGAGCAGCGGTAAATGAAGATCTTAAGTACTCACCAGTAGAACTTGTTTACAGACAAGCCATCAAACTTCCTTATGAGTTCTTTATCAAAACTTCTCTTCCTTTATTGCCCATGCCAGATGCAGTATTTGACTAACTACAAACCACCATGCACAATCTAATTCCAACATCACCACGAACAATACAAAGATACGGCCCATACAAAGATATACCCATCGTTAGCGAAAACAATTTGTCATCGACGTTCGAGGCAAATTACAATATATCTCAATTGATAGATTAAAAGCAGCGTGCGGAATCCTGGATTCAGCAGAACCCCTTACCTGCAGAAACAGACTAAAACTGTTCATTCTACTGCATAATACGGCCTAGCATACAGACAGATTCGTATTACTTCATCAGTGCGGAAATCCCAAATCAGCATGAAGATCCACAAGTTTTCACAAGTGTAACAAAACATATGGTGCATGCGGTCCCTTTGGATCCATAAATTCCCGCTCTCCAAGCATGACAGATGGAATTTGCACGAAACGATTCACCAACCGATTTTTGAAAGACACGCAAATGGAACAAGAAGAATATCCACTCTATTATTGTAGAAATCCGCAAGAGACGGTGGATTAACCTCACCAATTCCTTTCCGACGATCAGAAATTTTTTGTGGAAAGCTCGTGGATTATTCCGTCACCGCATATCAACGTTGAATTTTGCATTTCGGTTAAGACCATAAAGTACATCTATATATATGACACAAAGAATCAGACATGGATGTGTTCAAAGTTATTAATGGCATGGGTGAACTTCCTCAGTATAAAAAAGGAAGAAACATCAGCAGCAACGAAGTTGTATGGATAATACTTAGTTTTCCAGTTCACGACCATCACCCCACAGTGGTTTGTCTAAGCCCTGGAGTCCCTGGAGTGGTTCATCTAAGCCCTGGAGTCACCTGGAGAATGGACAGAGAGTCTACTTCACGACCGAAAATGCGACCAATTTGAGGCCAATTGTAACATATGGGGCTCACCAATGGTTTGGTTGAACAATGTATCCTAATTGCAGAGGCTATTGGCATATCTCGGAATAACGGGGCCCGTGTGCACAAATCCTACGGCGGGAATGGAAACCTTCATCGGACTCACTCCACTTCATATCAATGTTAAAAAACCTGCTGCTACTTATGCAGCTATAGATTAAAATATAGCCATTATTATCATATGGGTCATTAGAACATTTTGGCTGAACCTTCAGAGTATAGATATGTTCTTCAGAGTCCCAGAAGTTATGCCCAATAAACTTTGCTTTGGCAGGTATTTCGGGTTTAAAGTCATTGATAGAATAAACTGAGATACTGGTGGACTTCTTATGGAACCTAGCAGTCTAGTCTAGTTCACGGTTGGATCAAAACAGGATAGTGGTATTGGCATTGGTGTCTTTGAACCCAACCACAAAATATCAAAATCACTGTGAACTTATCTTAGTGTTTTTTTTCTTCAAAAATCACGTCATTGCAACCTGCGTCTCTAATATTATGACTAAAGGTCTTAAAGGCACCTCCATCCATATTTTCTCCGACATTTTCATTCCGCTGCATTAAAAGCATTGATTTCTAACTGCTTGGAATCTAAGTTGGTTAAAATTTGTTATAGAGTGCTACAATCTCTCTCTTGCCATAACAAAGTTAGATTGTAGTGGGTATAACTTGTCACAAGGGATTCACTAGAGATATAAACCGCAAAGCACATACTATGTGAGTATATTGCTCAGTGTATACTGAGATGGATTCATTTAGAAAAGAGGTATTTGACCCCGGAGAAATGTAAATTTTCCTCTGTAACCATCATTCTCTTCTTTATTAAGAAGGTGGAGAAGGTTTTGAAATAACAAATTCCAATAGCACAAAAGATGTTTTAGATTGCAGTGCTATCCGTCTGGGCAGGTGGAAAAAATTTGAAAATAGAAAAAATGGCAAAACATATTAGAACATGACCACGTGATTAGGTTTAAAAATAGAAGAGGTTCCTTTCATCAGTTGGAAAGTTGATACCAGTCTTACAAAAATTTTGGGCATATACCGATAGCTCATAAGTAATTTACTTGCAATTTTAGAGCGTTTATTTCTCATTCGAGTTTTTCAAAGTAACTTTTTAAAGTGTTGACGAATTTTTCAGTCTATCCAATGGACTAGGGATGAAAAGATACCATCCTGCTGTTTTTGATGCCGATAATCCTTCAAAATATTTTAAATCGAATGAACACAAAATGGAGACTATTGTTGAAACCAGTGAAGTTGGTTAATTCAGCAATGCAAAGAAACCAATTCCCATTTACTGGTCCTTCAAAAAAGATGTGCACTTTTGGCTATTTGGCATCGACCTCTTGGTTTTCATGAATATAAAATGAAAATTTGTAGTTTTTCACAAGTCTTTCACAAGGTAGCAATAAAATCCACGTCTTTGGAGAACTGTTCGGTCTCTTTTTCGAGCAAAAAGCTTTACCTTCTCTATATTGCCTCTACCTGTTACACTGATCGCTGGATAGTTACAAATAGGTTGTTCGAAACTGTTTTGCGGTGGTTCAAAGTAGACTTCTTATTTCTGCAATGTAGACGTCCTCATTCATCAAAACGTTGCCAATAACCGATGCCGTCATCCAGTCTATCGTAACAAGTAGTTAGTGCAAAGTGAATCTGCATACCCAAAGCTTAAGTCCACACATTTAATGGAGAAGTCGTTTGTGTGCAAAATGAGCGCATATCGCTGCAGATTGCTAGTTGTATAAACCAGGATACCGTTTGTTTAGCCACTGCTTCAGTGATATTATTGTGTGCTATATCGTTAAAAGAAAGAGAACAAACCGTTAAAATTGGACGCCTAAATTTACCACCACTGCTGTCTTTAATTATTACTACTCTCCTTAAATTATCGTTACCATGATGGATCTCTACAATTCATCCAAGAAACCACCTGGTAGGTGGAATATTATCTTCTTTGATAGGACCACATCGTTTATGTTTACCTCGGGTTGTTGGAAGTTCAATTTTTCTCTTCCTTAAAGGGTATTTAAGTAGTCGGTTGAACCTCGCTACCCAAAAATGTTGAACAAGTTTTTATACTAAGAAGGAGAAATTTTTTTTTCAGTATGTTCAGTAGCGACTCTCCAACTAAAAAGTGATCTTAGGTTAATATCATCTACTATGGATCTGCTGATATTGTCGTTAGGGGACTCGAATTGGGGCATGCCTCAATTTGAATTGTCATTGTGGCCAACTCTTCGTATGTTAGTTTACTTGCACCAACTACTCGCTTAAGATGGTGCTATAAACCTTTTAAACGTTGCTAGAAACGCCACTGAGGTTTGATCACTTACAATTTCTAAGTAAATTGCTTTAATTGAAAAGCATACAAATACCGCTTCATATCGTTTGTATGGATTTGTGACCCTACCTTTTGAGACTCTTACTTGAAAAGAGCCCACAAAACCTACTCCAGTTTACGTGAAAAAACACCAATAAATTGACTTTTTTACCTTTTCCATCAATGTTGAGAGTACCATGGCTCCGCATAATTCAAGTCGTGGTAATGACAATATTGTTTTAATTAGTGCTACCTCGCCTTTGATGAAAGTATAGCCACCTGAAGTTTGCCATCTTGACTGATGTTTCTTGCATAGATGACTGCAGCATTTGCCTTTTCAGAGGCATCACAAAACCAATGAATCCTGATTGAGGATGTTGTTTCAAAGCGAACCCATATGGGTATGGTTATCTCCTCTAACGTAGGCAGACACAAATGGAAGTCCTCCTACTGCATTGATAAGGTCAGAGGTAGTTGTTGATTCCAGAAGTACCCTGCTACCCGAAGTTCTTGCATCATTAATTTAGCCACTTTTGTAACTGGTGCTAGCCCTCCAAAGGGATCGAAAAGTTTTCCACTATCGAACAGCATGTTGCGTTTGGTCGAGTGCTTATTATTAAAAATTGGTAGTGAGATGCAAAATCCAAATTTGTATGTGGCTGGATTCCAATGACGCCCTAGGGTTTTATTTGTGTGATCAAATATGATCTCAGGAATATCCCTGTTTCATAGTTCTATTGGTTTGTTCTACATTAGAGAAGGATGATTAGCGATCAATTTACGTAGGTTGAATCTACCGTCGTTTAGAACAACTTCTGATGCTCCTGGATGCAGTAATAATTCATCTCACGCCAACTGTTGCAAAGTTCGCATGGCTAGGTATGTTGCTGGCGTTGTTTGTCGTAAGTTTGTCGTAAGTTTGTACTTTTTTATAAAGGGTTTTTGGTGTTTTACTCCACAAAATTCTTTGATAATTTTGATCATCTTCATGTATGGCAATTTGGCGAAACATTTTTTCTATGTCGGCTGTGAATACATATTTGTGTTTTCGCAAATGCAGTAGCATGCTCAACAAGTCTTGTTGGATTTAAGGCCAATTCAGCATGACATCATTTAGTGTTGTATCTAGTGACTTTCCGGACGATGCATCAAAGACGACTCTGACTTTGGTAGTGGAGCTTGATTCTTTGATTACAGCGTGGTACGGTAAATAAAAATATCTCTTTCATTTGTCCCAACATTTTATATTCATCCATACACTAGTGTTATTGTAATGCCAGTTCTTAATTTTTTAAAAAGCCTTTTTCGACTTGAAGTAGACAAGCAAGGTCGAGTCTGCCCATATCAGATTTTTTGTGTGGTTTCAACTGTTTGGTTCAACCATTTCTTCAGGCAGGTTCCTGTTTATATTTTTAAAGACCAGAACTTTAATATTTAATTTGATGAAAACTTTGGACAAATGGTAAACGCTAATGTTGAGTGCACTGTTCCTGCTTTTGTTGATCTCATGCCTGCAAGGTTTGCCTGAATCGGTTTCTCAGTTTTAGTTGGTTTGCTATGATGCATTAGCAGTGCTGTTGCTGTGCCGGTGCCTTTTTTTATTGACTATTTCTCTTGACAGTGTGGTAAGCGATTGGAATCTGGTTTCCAAGAAGGTAAAAAATCTATCAGTGGTTTGTATCGTTTTTGGATTTTTGATCGAAGTTTTGTACATGCGATGAGTTTTAGCATCTAACTTTCTAGTGAGAATACCAATTACCAATGCACTCCAGTACTCTGTTTGAACGTCTAAGCTAAAAAGTGCATGTATACATTTAATAGAATTAACGTATATTGCGTTTAAGTCGCTGGCTGATTCAACGCTTAGTGTTGTTATATCCAGTATTGAGTTTATATGAGTAATGGCCAACATTTGTTTACGTTGATATCTTGCGACTAAAGTGTTCCACTCCGTCGAATAATTATCTTCAGTCAATGGCAGAGGGATAAACAGCTATGCTTCATGTTCTCTAACCAACGAAAGTATATACTACTTTTTTCTTCATTTGATAGAGCTTCATTACTGTGCACAGTTTTTCTAAACGGGCTGAAGACCGCTGTCCACTGCTTACTATTCCCGTAAACAAAGGAAATTCTACTGTTGTTAATTTCACCTTGGCACTCCTTTTAGTGTCGTCTTTACGTGTAGCCATTTTACTTTTGTTCTCCAGCTTCTTCTGCAAATAGATGATGACGGCCTCGTATACTTTATAACTCCATTTCATCAAATAACTAGTTTTTGAAGTATTCATCACCAATTTCTGCTTCAGTAGAAATAGAAATAGATTTCTGTTCATTTATTGAACACCGTGATTTGATTCAAAGATTTTCAATAGTGGTTTATGGTTGGTCTTTAGTTCGAAATTGCTGTAGCTATTTGCATTCCTATTAAAGTGGTTCCGGGAAATTGTTATTTATACCACCTTACTTCTCTAATACCGTAGCTTGGGGTGTCCGCCGTCAAGACGATTTTCATTTTCTGTAGTTCATATTAGATTAACAGATAAGATTTGACCAAAGCCATAAAACAAAATTTGCTCGAAAGTTATTAAGATTGGAATAGTTAACTTATACAAACAACATTCGTAACATGATTTAAATTGGGATTGAAATCTAAGAGACGAGAACACATATTTCAGTCAATTTTTGTTGACCTTTTATTTTAAAGGACATTTCGAAATGAGTAACAGTTACAGACACACACAAATCCAATAAAATAATCAATCCAGTATACACCCTTTTAACTTGTCATTTTGTGAGTGAATGAGATAAATTATATTTTGTTTTGATTCTGATCCATCCATATCCATCAACCCGATTTAAGTATGTCCCGGTGCCATATAACAAAAGTTTTTCTATTTTCATTTAAAAAAAAGAAAATTAACAAAACGGAAAATCAATTTTTAGTGAGTAAAAGTTGTATATATGTATAGGGCCTAGTACCTTATTATATGGCCCGTATATCCGTAAAAAATCATATTATGCTCATCATTATAAATTTTCATATGAAAATTTAATTTAAATCATCAATTTGGTCAGGTTGGTTGTATTTATATATGTAGATGTATATATCTACTCAAATATGGTCCTTATAAAGAGATTCCCTAAATGGTCATTAAATATCAATTTTTTACATTTTAAAACATTAAACAAAAAAAAGTTTTAAAAAAATACTCTGTATCCCTTTTATATATTTAGCTTTATGGCCATGATACTGAAAAGGTCTCAAGATAATAAACAAAATAATATTAAAGGACGATAAGGACGAAAAAGTTAAGTGATGTTACGGTAATAAAGTAACCTTTTATTTTAGCATATAGGGAGTCCAATTTTGATATAAAACGTGTCCCATAGTAAAATACTTGGACTAGATCGGTTGAATACATGGATTACGTCCGTTTCGATTATTTCAATTACTTATTATTGGTACTAAACGGCATTTTACGTGGGTAAAAATTTAAAATTTGAATGACCAGTATAGCATGTACTTACTCAAAGACCTAAAAAGAGGTTTACCACTTTTAACATTTTTTCAATAATTGATCGTTATTTAAATATATTTCCAAAGATTTGAAGAATCTCCATCTATAGACAACAACGAAATTTGGCTCGTTATTTCAGGTTGTGGAATGATAGTCATGGTTCGCCTAATTAGAAAATGAGAACGTGTCGATTGACCATCTTTTGTCGAATATACTGAACGAGAGTTTAAAATCGATTTTATTTGTGATAATAAGGTCCCCAGTTCTTCATACGTAAGTGATAGCTGGCCCATAAAACCCCTCATATGAAAATTTGTTGACTTCACCGCGGCTTCCCAGGGTCCACCGAAATTTAGAGCAGCTGACGGAATCATGTGCCAATTTATTCGTTTCTTTAACAAAAAATATGAAATATTATTAGAGTTTTTGTTAACAAAATCAAACCAGTCTTGTAATTTTTTTCAGCGCCCACAAAGTTAATCCCATTGTCACTAAGAATGCCATAGCAACGATGCCGATCCATGATGCCTTGTAAACCGTGTTAGTATCGTGGTTAATGCATTTGTTAACATATCGCCTACAACTATTGTGTACAAATATACAAATAATACAATGTATGCTTTAGTTGCCCGATGATCTTTTCTGATATGTTCCTTCACAAGGGTCCAGCGCAATTCAAACTCTGGCAAAAGGAAATGCCACTGTTACCCGTGCTTTTGGTTGTAACCCCGGGTATACAATGTCACCCAATATACCACTCTTAGAACTTTACCATATTTAGAAATTCTCAGTTGACTTGCGTTCTTCTTGTAATGCTGTATCAGTGGCCACTTCTTTCTGCTGAGGCCATAATTCTTCCGGTTTGGTAAGCCGTTCTGGGTTTTGCCACCATAATGATTTGTTTAGTAAGTCAGCTGCCAGTAGTCCACATGATGCTATTCCTGCTGGATTTACAACATATTTTACATATCTGCAATGACTTCTGCGTATGACATCTAATATTTCAGACACCCTGTTTGTGACGTACACTCAAAAAAAAGATGTGTCGTATTTTACGAGAATCGTGGGTAAATTTTATAGGTATTCTATTTTCATGGATGAGATGACAGCCAAGCAAGTACAATTGATCGAATCTGACCATGCCGTAACTTGCACTGTGTAGTACTTTAACGCTTCTTTTACCAGGAGGAATAGTTTGGCTTAAAGTTCTAATCGTTTAATTGGTGCCACCTTTGTTTTAACCGCAACAAAATTGCATGAAGTTTTTTACTTTGATTTTACGCTATAGTTCACAATTGCTCCATAAATCACCTCAAACGCCATGCAGTTCAATTTCCGATGAGGTCAATGTTTCTACAAGTGGCAAATTGGTCTTAATATAGATCCATTTTGAAATTGTATCTAAAAGTAATCGGTCTTCCCAGTTAAGTTCTAAGAGCCACAGTCGTTGGAAGAAAATTTTGATCACCACGAATGCTGGGGCAATCCAACCAAATGGATGGATATCCATGATTCTTCTGCTAAGATACTTCGTTTAGTGTATGTGTCATTAGTTTAAAGAAAAACACGTCCTTGAGTGGATGACAAAAAGGCGCCTATTGCCTTAACATGGAAGCCGTGATCTAAATCTAGCGTTTGTAATTCTCGATTTTCTGAAGGTGAATTCATCCAGAATTCTATTGGACATTTAAAAAATAATTTTATTAATTTTCATTTTATGCTATTTATAGCATAAAATAGCATAACATAGAATAAATTATCCTAAAATAGAATATAATAGCATAAAATAGCATAAATTAGCATAAATTATCATAAAATAGCATAAAATAGCATAAAATAGCATAAAATAGCATAAAATAACATAAAATAGCATAAAATAGCATAAAATAGCACAAGATAGCATAAAATAGCATAAAATAATATTGAGCAGCATAAAACAACATAAAGTAGCATAAACTGGCTATAATAGTATAAAATAGCATAAAATACCATTAAATAACATAAAATAGCATTAAAAAGCATAAAATGGCATAACATAGAATAAATTATCATAAAATAGCATATAAAATAGCATAAACTAGCATTGAACAGCATAAAATATCATAAAATAGCATTAAATAGCAAAAAAAGCATAAAATAGCATTTACAGGCATTAAAATAGCATTAAATAGCATAAAATAGCATAAAATAGCATAAAATAGCATAAGAGAGCATAAAATAACATAAAATATCATTTAATAGCACGAAATAGCATTAAATAGCATAAAATTGCATACATAAGCTTAAAATAGCTAAAATTATAGAATAAAATAACATAAAATAGCAAAAAAATAGCATAAAATAAAATTATGTTTCTTATGCTATTTTATGCTGTTTAATGATATTTTATGTAATTTAATGCTATTTTAATCTATGTTATGCAATTGTATGCTATTTAATGCTATTTAAGGCTATTTTAGGCTATTTTATGCTATTTTAAGCTATTTTGTGCTATTTTATGCTATTTTATGATATTTTATGGTATTTTATGCTATTTCATGCTATTTTATGCTATTTTATGCTATTTTATGCAATTTTGTGCTATTTTATGCTCTTATATGCTATTTTATGCTATTTGAATATTTTATGCTAGTTTATGCTAGTATATGCTATCTAATTAATAGCTTAAAATAGCATAAATTAACATGAGCTTTTGAATTTGACTGTTTTGAAAGGCTAACCATCATAAGCTTTGCAGGAATTTCAAAGTTTAAAAAATATTTCCAAAATATTTTACATTGTTAAAAGGCTATGGTCATCATGAGGTTTTAAGAAGTTTTGAAGCTTTTTAATGTTCCAACATATTCCAAAATGTCGAAAGACTAAGCAGTAACCACCTGGCGTTTTTTAAGTTTTTGGAAGCTTTTTAGTTTTCCAAAATATGACACAAATTGTATAGAGTAATCATTAAGGGTTTTTGAGCATTCCAGAAGCTTTTTGTTTTTCAGAAATGTTTCATAACATTATCAGAAATTTCTGATGGTTATGTATCAAAATGTTGAATTATATAGTACAACTAACAAGCTTCCCAAATTTTCAAAACCCATGATAGTTAGCTAACCAAAATTGTAAACATTTTAGAGAATTAAAATCCTCAGAAACTCGTGATGGTTAGCTTCACAATGGTGAAATATTAAGCCTATCTAAATTATGTAATAACGAGCTTAAGAAAAAATGGAGCTCCACACATCCCACCAGCCACATCACATTATGGAGGACTATGGAAGGTTATAGTGAAATCCGTTAGTACTCATCTGCTGGTTAACCAAAGAAATGTCACTCTCTTTTAAAATATCACTCTCTTTTAAAAAGGCAGTATAAAATTCAATGGTCTTTATATTCAATCAGCTAGTTGAATCAATTATCGATCGATGACCAGCTTCTGGTAGTGCCAGATAATCATTTTAAGATCCAGAAGTGTATATGTTAATGCAGGGAATGTACTGCAACGGCGAGATACAAATTAGTTGCGACTCCGCAAGAAATTAAATTAAAATTAAATCAATTAAATTAATAAAATTCTTTGACTTTGATCGAACGTGATTAGAAATTTGTGATGGAGAAAGATAGAAAATTTATTAACTCAAAAAAATTTAAAAAATGTTTCACTAAACATAAGATCTACTGTACAACAAAATTGGAAAGCAGCTCTACTAAGTGATATTAATATAAAATAGTAGAACTATCGTCTAACAGATGGCGCAGCTAGTACCATAATAACTCATGATCCAATGTTACATTGTTTTTCTTCCACAAAAAACAAAACTATAAAGAGATAAGTGAATAAAAAATTAAATAAATAAAACAGTTTTAAAAATTATAGTGCAATGGTCAAAATGCCATCCACACTATAACATTTATTTCTATACTGGTTAGCTTTGTCTAGCGTGGTCCACTGATCGGTTATATGTAGTTGTACAAACTAAAATCATTTTGGTTTTTGATGCTGTTGTAAGTCGTAGTCGATCAGTTGTATATATAATAGCTCTATAGTAAATAAAAATGGTCCAGCAGCATTACAAACAAAACGAATTTAATTGAATTTTTTATTTATTTTGTTCATTGCAAATGGGAAATGAAAATTTTGCTATGTAATTCTTCAATACAAATGTTCATTATGTTTGAGGTTGGCCATATGATGTATACTGTTTGCCATTGATGTATGTCCATGAGTGTATTCGCAACAAAGTCGAATATGGTATAGAAAATAATAAAATATTTTCCAATTTTTCCTCTCCCATATTATATTGGCATTTTGTATGAAATGTGTGAACATTATATTATGTATTGCTCAAGTGTTTTATGTAGTGCTACATTTACAATGTACGAAAATCTTTTTTATTTAAGATTCTTGCAGAGAATCTTAAATAAAAAAGATTATTTAAGATTTTTTATTTAAGATGTCTTTCGAATCACCTTAAAAAGTAACCGGTTATACCACAGTTCACAAATTGTCACACATGAAAAACTTTTGCAAAACGCAAGCTAAGTGACTTTAATACTTTAGTGCCTGATGTCATTATCATTATCATTGTCATTGGTATCCATTAAATCCAGCATATGAACCAATGATCCTGGCGAGCAACTAATATGAAACACAAGTTGGCAGATGAAGAGATTGTCGTTGGTGTTCCACCGCTTTGAGCATTGCTGTACCCGGGTGAGGTAGACGAAATCCCTGGTACATCCTTTAATTACAACCATGCACATCCACGGCCCTTACGTAATTTGATTGATATTGAAATGGCATAGTCCACGCCACTATGCATAAATGGCCTTGAAGGAGGTACACGATTCGATGGAAGAGTCACCATGATTTACTGGCTCGTACGATCGAGCGATGGTGTATGCTAAACACACATGTATGGACGTGCAAGCGCACCAAGGGTTTGATGCTCACAATCCAGTTGCTCTTAAATGAGGCAACATCAGATGTGTAGCATTATGCAATGCGTCTATCAAGTTATATAGCGGGTGAGTTGATCATCTTTGGGAAGAATTATCTAATGCTTCGCTGTGTATGGAAAATTAAAATTATTAAGCCAACCAGAACCAGGCACGGTTAATTTTGTCAATATCAATAAAGGGGTTCAGTGACAGATGTAAATTTCAGTGATGTTTCCTGACTGGCATCGTGATATTTAATTAGCAAAAAATATTCCATGGACCAATGTGACCCAGATTTCGAATGACCAATTGAGCTCCAGTTCGTTATGTAATGTTCTAATCGGGTGTTGATATGTTGTCATTAAAAAAAGCGTCTGCAAAAAACCGTAACCCGAAGGTGATTGTAGAACGATCAACATCGAGTGAGTATATGATATATCTCGTTGTGGAAGTGACAGTTTTTGTTGCTGTTGTAATCTCTGTCAACCGTTAAGGGGCTGAAATACACCCAACTCTTTCGCGGTTACTTTTAACGTCCTACCTTACGCCGTCGAAGACGCACGAATACAGGTTCACTTTGAATATCCATTTTCACATTGCATTGCTCTAGCCACATGTACTGACATGGATGATGGTTCAGCCCATAGATTCTACACTCCAACAGGGGTCATAGATGTGTTCATCGTCAGCATCGATCAAAATCAGAAAATAAAAATTCCTTTTTCTACCCTCGCTCATTGGGATCCAAACCCGGTACCTCCCGAACCAAACAGAGCAGCTTTAACCACTGTGCCAATTGCTCGGTAAGTTACAGTTTCTCCATTAGTTTGACTAAAATTACTAGCTAGCACAAAACTCCAATCATGGCAAACTGACGGTCTTGACTGGTGAACCCAGTATGCTTGCATTATGATTTTGACAGACTAGTTTTAAACTCCATCTATAAGTAAGCCTTTGTGATTAATTATGATCACACACAACTGCTGGAAAATAATTGTTGCAATGATGGTGGTCGGAGATACCCAACCGAGCGGATCACAGTCCTTTGATTGATCCCAATTTAGTTCGGATCAGGCCTGATGCACGCAAAATTTAGACAGACATCGTGAAGATACTGGCTTTTTGAGAAACACTTCTGCTATTTGAAATCTCCACCTTGGAGCATTGCCACCATTTGTTTTTTGACCTCAACTAAATTCACGATGCAAAATGTTGAAAATCTCTTCTGTTCGTCGCTGATGGATAGTACAAATTTTCCTCAGATACAAGTAGTGCAGTAAAAGTCGATGATGGATAATCGAAAATATCAAACATGATTTCCTGGGGAATTCTTTTAAGCGATTCACTAATAGTTCCTGTACTCGGGCTCCATTAAGTTCGGTCGATACATTTGCTTGATGTTCGCTACGAACACGAATTTATTTTTGCAAAAACGAGTAAAGATTTCCAATTTTTTTGCTGAAATGGGGGACCAATACTAAGCTTCTGCACGGTGCTGACAGTTCTTGGAAAATTAACGTTCCATCGGTTGTAATTTAAGGACTGCTTTGTCTTGCGACCTTCCAAGGAGTGATGAATTGTCGTTGAAAGGCTGGAAATCTGTGTATCTTCTGTTTTCATTCCGATCGTGTGTTGATTTGTAATGGCATTCACATCTTAATTCATAATGTGTTAGTTCCCAAGGTGAACAAACTTTCTTGATCTCCCAAAATGACCTGATTGAGCTGTAGATAGTATTTAATTCTCATTTGTCACCGTAAAAATCCTAAAGTTGGTTGAAAAGCTCAAGATGCCTGGCTTTAGTGCCTTAGGAAACACACACACTTAAATAACTGTGTGACTTTGTATAGGGATAGGTCCGGCATAACCAACCCTTGTTTTCAGAAAGGGCGTATAAGTTCGACTTGAGAGCTGGGTAGTTGCCCAATTAATTGTTGCTGACACTGCGCCCTGCATCTGCTCCAATTGATGCGTTTCTTTTGCATTGGCTTTAATGGCAGGTATCCAGAACTCTTGTATTAAGTGCTACAAAACAAAAGATGGCCCATCATGCTTATTATCATCATGTATGTCACGTGGAATTAATGTGTAGCATAACCAGCAGAAATTTTGGTGGAATGTGTATGTGACTTCTCTATTTGCAAGGTATAAATAATAAAAATCATTATTGGCGATCTTCTGCTGCTTGTTTGATGGCTCTAGGTCTCTAAAAAAGATGTAGATGCTATAGGTGGTTTAATTTTGAAAATTGCAAATCCCGTTTACAATAGTGCTCTACTGTTTTAAAACTCTGAAAAGCTTGATGCCCAGAATCACCTAGAATCTACCAGAAGCTCTGGTAGATTCCGGGTGATTTTAACAAAAAGCTTCTTTTGGAGACTGAATGGTATTTTTGTTTACTGAGGGTTCCAAGCTCCCAGACAAGCTTTCTTATACTTTTGTGTCTATTAATTAGTTCGTCAAGCACATGGGTTATTGTATATATGCATAGATGTAGGCTGGTTTGAATTGATGTCATTAAGTCTCCCGAAAACAATTCAACCCAAAATAGTTTTCTGCAATGAAGTTTTCTTGTGGATTTGTTTGTTTGTTTTGTAGAGTAAAAATATGATTTGCTCCAATAAAGATAGATATATCCCCTTTTCTGTGAAAGGTTGGGTCAGAACTCACACTGTGATGTTCAATGAGTTTCTCTCATTATGATGTTGATCATGATGTTGTAGAATGTTGTTTACTTCAACATTTCTGGCATTTTTACTGTCCACCAACATCTAATATATGAAAAGTGTGGGATAGAAACGAAGAATGTGGATAGAAACGAAGAATGATTTGTGCCCTCACACATGACTTATGCAAATTAATGTTTCTGAATACAGCTGTGAAACTTCTGCGTGAAGCTTCGTGTAACGTAGATATATTTGAGTTTTGAATAGTTTCAAATCAGACCCAACAAAATGGGATTTGTTTGTTTACGATACATCTAAATTTTTATAGATATAGCCCAAGCGCAAATTCTTCACGCAATGAGTAAGAGCTGCAACGGCATTGTAGTAATTTTGTTCGTCCCCTGTAAAAATTTTTTCAGCTGCATCAAATTCTCGACGCAATCGAGACGTTTATTTGCTCTATCGGCGTGTTTTCGTCAACTTCTCGGGTGTATATCAAAATGGTAGTGACTGTACTCTTGTTGGAGCCTCTTTGAGTCTTCAATGCTACTACAGGCCGTTTTGATGAAGGGTGTCAAACAATTTTTAAACATAAATAAATAAACTTCTTTTTTTTTGCTTTCAGGGCAGTAATCTTGATATCAAAACGAGGAACGTGATCCAGCTAGAATCAAACAATTTGATTATATAAAAATTGGTAAGTGCTTTATCTTTGATTTTACGTCAATGTTATACTAATGGCGCTTTTAAATTGTAAGGGCAAATATTCGTTTATTCATCCATTCGGTTTAAACTCTCACGAGATGAGTTTTGAAATTTTTTATTTACTCTCCAGTCAGGGCTTTATCTTTTTAAATTTAAACTCCATTTTAAGCGCATATATAAATCTGCAGCAATAGGTTGTAGTAACTATTGCCAACATGTTAAATGCAGAAGGTGATAATTTCTCATTAAGACTTTATTCAAATATTTAAGCAATTTATACTGTCAAAACTAATTTTATTAGGTTGACCACATATAAAAACGCTAACAGATGCAAACGACTAAAAAGTATAAAGAATAACACTTCATCGAATTTCTACATTTTACTGTTAATTCCCATTTATAGTGAATACCACAGACGTCGTGTAGTTATTCACATGAGAAATGAAATAATTTACATTTTCCAAATTTAACATTTTAATTTCGAATGTCTGGAGGCTTTAGAACACCAAAAAAAAAATTACTTGTGTAAAACACAAAACCACATCACTATATAGAATCCACTGTCTAGAACAAATAAGAGCTAAAATTTAACAGCAATAATAAAATATGCAAGTTACATTTCAAATGTTGAGCGGATGAAGTCAATGTCGTAAAATTGCTGTATGCCAGAAGGGATATCTCAGATTTTAGATGGATAAAATATATAAAAAGGAGATCGAAATTCATCCAAATGTATATACGACCATATATTAAAATGTAATATATATATATATATATATATATATATATATATATATATATATATATATATATATATATATATATATATATATATATATATATATAATTTAAACAGTAGCAGTTGGATTTTCTATCTAATATAAGATCGGTATAATTCTATTACCTGGGGAATAGAACAGATTTGAGTTCCAAATTGAGTTAAGATGTAATTGTGTAAGGTATAAACTCTTTATAAATCGTCTTTATAGCAGAAACTGTATCGAATATCAGTTTGCTGAAATCTATGTACTTCTAAATTGATACTCTTTCTGGATGACAAGGTTTGGTCACAAACGCGTTGGTCTATTTAGCAATAGTCATCAAGACGAGCTTCTGTTTTCTGTTTTTTAAACTTTAGTGAACTTTAATATTTTCCCATCTTTATCCTTATAGTGATAAACAAACATAAATCAGCTTTACTGTCCTGGTTAAAAGGGATACCATTATCTTATAGTAAATACCTACTTGTAACATTTCCATAATTGAAAGAATTTCATCAACATCTGCTTATAATATATTATCCTCTTGAGCATTGCTTGTTTCTAAATTAAGTGTGCACTAATAATAATAATATAACTAAGCACCCAAGCTGTAAAAGCAAAACGACTGCACCGTTTACCAGTTAAACTATCCATAGGTTTGATAAAGAAAAACAGTCGAGTAAAATTTACATTGGATGCTCTAGTAGATTGGAAGGTATAAATGAGTCAATAAAAAATTTGACATTAATCTACTTTAAATAAATTTTACTACCAATCATTTTCATTGGGAAGTATTGGTTGGTTACCCAAAGCAGGTTGCTCAAAGTTTTCCTTTTTCCATATCCAAAAAAGCAACTTTATTTATTTATTTATTATAGATTTTATTATAGCTGCTCGAACCTTAATGGTTATAGCATAGTTAGGCCTTTAACATACTAGAGACAAAATATCTTGCATGATTCCACACGTCTTTTTTATCAAACATCTTTCCTATTGCAGTCTCAGGCGACCAAGTTCTCAACCCTGTCTACAGCTCATTCTTTGTTGAATCCTATTCTCACTGAGCCTCACTGTCCACTTACCCTTAGGTTCACTTTTCCAATATGTTTGCCACTGTTCCATCGTGTGACTTCTTTCTTCTTCTGTGGCTCGTTTTCTGCCAAACTCACCCTTCCTGTCAAATATCTTGTTTTGCTCTGAAGCTAGTAGAGCTATTGGTATACAGCCAGCTTTTAAAAGAATGGCTGCTTCTGAAACCGTTCAATGTACCGACACGACGCGAAACGCCACGGGTCTCTGAACCTGTGCCAACCGCTTTCGGAATATTTTTTTTTTCTAAGCTAGTCTGCGCCATACAGAAGTACTGATTATACCGTGGACATGAGGAGGCGTATCTTACTAGGTTTTGGCCCTGCAGTATTTGCCTTGATCTTAGTTTTGTTTAGAGCGAGGGATAGTCCATGCTTTACCATCCAGCTATTTATCTTGCGCATCAGAAGATGGAGTTTTAACTGAGCTTAAAATATCTGGCAGCGATGAGAGCAGTCACGTCGTTCGCAGATCCAACTAACTGCCTCTCGTTGGGCATTTGAGTTTGTAGCAGACTTTCGTAAAATATATTTCTTAGATCAGGTCCTAATATAGATCCATGGGCTGCTCCACTCGTTATACAGGATGCGATCCTTCAGGTAATTGTCAAAAATTTTCAGCAGGTACCTTGGTACGTTAAACTCATGCTTGAGTGCGAAAAGGATATCCTCGCACCTTACGGAGTTAAGAGCGTTTCTCCCGTTCAATGTGATTAGCAAAACGATGCGTTTTGAGAAATCTTCTGCCCTTCTGACGACCTCTGTAATTTTTTTATAGCATCAATAGACGTTAAGCTGCTTTAAAACCCGAACTGCCTTTCTGATAGATTGCCAGCATCTCCAATTAATCGTGTTGACCTTGTTTTAACCAGTTTTTCCATCACTTTTCCTGCCGAATCCAACATACACAAGGGCCGGTAGGACGAAGGTAGCTCCAGATCATCATTGTCTATATTTATCGGCACCAGTCATGCTATCTTCCACCGAGTGCTGAGCACGCTTTCCAACAAGCAAGATTTGTAGATATTTCAAACTGTTTTCAGCTCTTCCACTGACATCCCATAGGGTCCTGGGACCTTTTTGTTTTCCAAACTTCCAACTGCATTCTCTAGTTCCTTTATCGAGAACTGCGGAATATGGGCCTGTCGATCGAAGCTTTGTTCGGTCGTGGCCGCATGACTCAGAAATAGCGTTCTTACTATGGCAACCATGATAGTGGCATCCATTAGACTTGATGGTATTTGTGTTCCAAGGTTTATTGTGACCAATTTGTAGCCAAGCCCCCATGGGTCTTTGTTAACGTCTTTGATGAGCTTTTTTCAGCAATCGACTTTGCTTTTGTTTATGGCTCGTTTTAGCTGCATTTTGGCGGATTTATGTGCTACTGCCCTTTGATTTATATCAGTTGTCAATCCGCGCTGCATCCTACGGTGTAGAGCAAGACATATTTTTCGTAAATTGGCAATTTTTGTATTCCACTAGTACACCAGCTGCTTGTGATGTCGTGGCTTCTTACGTGGCATAGAAGTTTCACATGTAAAAGTTACGAGTTCCATGGTAGTGGATATCAAAGCTTCAGCTCCCATTCTTCAATGCGTTGTTCGTGGTTTGACGCTTTTCGCTAGTTCCGCTGCACACCGCGTGACATCCAGCATATCGAAGCTCAATCTCCTTGCTTTTTACTACAAGGCAACTTGCTGCCTGTTTCCCACCAGAAGGCTGATATACTGGTGGTGGTTTCCACAGTAGTCCTCCATGACTATCTAATTTTGTGTGAGAGAAACCAGGGTCTCGGAGCCAAAAGTGGCATTTGGGATAGTTTTATTGTATCCTGGTCGGCGGAAGGTAGTAGTCTCGCCTACGTTTACGACAAGCAATCAAACTCTGGCGGACATCTCCAGGATGAGTCTGCTTCTGAATATATATATATATATATATATATATATATATATATATATATATATATATATATATATATATATATATATAAATATATATATATAAATATATTTATATACATATATATATATATATATATATATATATATATATATATATATATATATATATATATATATATATATATATATATATATATATATATATATAACGACGGAAAGATTGTGCAATATCTTCCTTAATTAGTGTCGTACCCCCCTTGCTACAACTGGCGTTTCACCATCATTTCGAATGTTCAAATAACAAATTCGTTCACACCTTGACATAATAATGCCTAAAGACGAAAAAACACAAAATCGATGCAAAGAAGTCCAAGCTAACATCAGAAAATTAACCGTGGATGACCGTGTTTCTGTTCGTAACTACTTTGGCAATGAAAAATACAAATTCGGTACAATCATACAAGTGTGGGGGTCTCTTCACTATCTGGTAAAATTCATACATGGTATCATACGAGAATCATTTAGAGAAAATTTGTCAATTATAGGTAATTTTGTGTTTGTAACCAAAATGGTAGAAGACGTGATAAGCCAAAGGTAATTAATAACAAAGGGACATGAAAGGGCTCACCGAGCATTACAAAAAAAGGAAAAAATTATACAAATTCCTGTAATGTTTGTAATAGGCACAAATATGTCAGGAAGCCTTATAATATAAAAATATCTTCAAGGCCGAATACAAAATTCATGTAGAGATCTTTTCTTATATAATAAGAGTCAAAACACAGATTCAATTTACGCAATATTTAAGTAAAAACTTAACGTTAAAATTGATTATGCCTCATCGTCCGAATCAAACTGACAAAAATATACTCCCCAACGGGACAGCTACAAATATAATATAATATCAGTAGCTCTCCATAATAATTCTATTCATTCTCAAACCGGTTTCACTCCATAAAGTCAAATTTAATCAAAATAATACAACTGATCTAACTAAAGGCAATGACATAACCTCACCGCCATCATTTAACTTAAATCAATCCTCTAATTTTAGTCATGGCTTATTTTTGAAACCACTGCTGCACACAACTTTATGTTGAAAAATCAAATAATTGTATTGGTCCTGATGTTACCCCTGTTACTATTTTTCTGGCTTTGCCGTTAGGCTTGTCGTTTAACAGATCTCTAGAAAATGGCTATTTTCCCGATTATTGGAAGTCGTCGCATATTATTCCAGTTTCCAAAGATGGTGATAGATCTTTAGTGGCTAATTCTGGAACGATTTAAATTCTGTCGGATATTTCTAAAATTTCCTAATGCATGGTTTGTGATATTATATTCATTGAATGTTTCGCAGCAACATGAATTTTTCCCGGGTCGGTCAACTTAAACAAAACTCGTTAAATTTACCCAATTTGTGATAAACTCGATTGAAGGTGGTATGCGCACGTTCCTGACTTGGAACGGTGTTAATCGAACTTGTTGTTAATCTTCGGTGTTAATCGAACTTTTTGTTGTGGTTCAAATATTATTTTTGTGGTCACAAAACAATCTGAGAAGATATAGGCGATTGTTATTCGAGTTTGCGGGAAGTAACATCTAGGGTTGCTCAGGGAGGCCATCTAAGACCCATACTATTCAATATATTTATCAACTTAATCTAAGTTTGTCCAATTCTAAAGTTTTACTTTATGCTGATGATAAGAAACCATACGTGAAGCAAAATAATGTAGATGATTGTTTATAACGACGGCGGTTGACGTCATTATTTTAATTATTCAGATGTTGATGTTGTGCAAAGCAAAGCTCAGTTTCGATCTGATGAGGAATCGTAAATAATTTTGTTAAAAATTATTTGTCATCTCATCAGGCCATGGCGACCGAGTGCTATGTGTAATAGCTACTTTACGCTCTATATATATTTATGTACAGTGTACATGTAGTGTTAGCGAATTATATGAAAATTGCACGAAATATCTGAATAATTTTAATTGTGTGTGTAGCGATGGTCGCTACAGTACTCCTCTGCGAGTGATTGTTCTTACTCTGAATTGAAGGTAATACCGTATATGAAAAGTGCTTCTTTGAAGCTTAACACCGTTGGTGAAAGCCATCGCGATCTCGTAGGTAACCAGTGGTTAGGGAGAACTCTTAGATAGGCTTGTTGCGGTATGTGACGAACCCATGTTGAGTTAAGAAAGAAGAAGAATGAATCAGAAGAAGTGTTGCATGTTGCATATCACGTCGGGGTCACCATTATAACGACGGCGGTTGACGTCATTATTTTAATTATTCAGATGTTGATGTTGTACAAAGCAAAGCTCAGTTTCGATCTGATGAGGAATCGTAAATAATTTTGTTAAAAATTATTTGTCATCTCATCAGGCCATGGCGACCGAGTGCTATGTGTAATAGCTACTTTACGCTCTATATATATTTATGTACAGTGTACATGTAGTGTTAGCGAATTATATGAAAATTGCACGAAATATCTGAATAATTTTAATTGTGTGTGTAGCGATGGTCGCTACATGTTCGCTTCTCTAACAGAATTTGGACAATTTCTTTCAATGGTGTCACTGTAATAAACTAAAACTCATTATAAATAAGTGATTAGTTTACGTAGAAAAAAATTTCCCGTATTTTATGACTTCAAATTTGAAAAGGTTAATATTAGTTGCTTGAAAGTAGTGGTTGACCCTGGTATTGTTCTTGACGACAAACTTTGCTCTTACTATATATATATATATATATATATATATATATATATATATATATATATATATATATATATATATATATATATATATATATATATATATATATATATATATATATATATATATATATACATATATAAAAATATATATGTATATATATATATATATATATATATATATATATATATATATATATATATATATATATATATATATATATATATATATATATATATATATATATATATATATATATATATATATATATATATATATATATATATATTCTCTTTAGCCTAAATTGCCAATTTAAAATTTAAATAGTGCGGAAAATGATACACTGACACTTTTATAGAAAAATGAGAAATGAAAACAAAACTTTCGCGTGATGCAATTTATTTTTAGGGCGCTACAAAAAAAATTACATAATGCTGTGTCCTGATGAATAGAAAATCGATTTCCGCATGTACATATTTCTATGTACATATGCATGCATAGAGAAAACAGTTTGATATTTATATAATATGTGCAAAAAGCTCGATACGAAAGACACAATGACAAAATCACTGTACAGGAACCATATATTATAACAACAGCGAGAGCAAACAATTATTTTGTTACATAAAGGCATGATCATATCCAAACTACCGAGTTTTTTTTATATTTTTGTTTGTTCATTCCGCAATGTTGTTATTGTTACGCTTTGAATGTTGTTTTAGTATTTGTTGACACGATGGAGATGTGTTTCAAAATCCAATTAAATTTATATAGCATTTCTGGCAATTCAGTGCCACTCTGTAACATGTATATGAATAATTGATTTGAAATTTAGGATTATAGAATCGCAATTTATTATGAAAAGGAAAGATTTTTTTTTGGTGATAGCGAAGTGTTTGATCTTCTATATGTTTGTAAAGTATCAATCAACTATTTTGTCTATAAATAAAAGCTTTTAGAGCTCATATTTCATATTAATTTTAGATGTATGAAATATCCAATTTTTTTTAATGATCATAAAGGGTTTATTAGAGAAACACAAAATTGTAATTGAACTCACATAAATTGGGTTTAGTTTTGATCAGATTCTTAAAATATTTTATGTAAAATATGCCTCGTTAATGTGGATGTTAAAAGTGGACTTGTAAATAAAAAACAAGCATTAGTAAAAATAAATAATTTTTACATGCCAAATCAGGTTCGTTCTATATAGTTCAGTAGGTACCTTTCAAAGATTTCTGCACTATCGTATTTGGTGAAAATAAACCAAGTAAAATCCAAGAATACTCCGGAAATCTAATAACACCTGATGTTCGTCACAAGCTGTATCGCAATACTTACAGATTACTTACAATACTTACAGATGAAATCCTATTAGGTGATCACTTACAATTTCTTTCTCTTTTTCCGAGTGGCTCTCTCCAATATCATAATATGTAAGACAATAATTTGTATGCTCTATCTTATTGTATTAATTTTTTAATACTTGTGTGAGCATCGTTCATAACTGAAGTTTTAAATACCTCCCATAGAGTGTTAATTCTCTTAATCAAAATGGCGGTTGGTTTTTACGATACTATTGACAACTACTTTGAGTTATGTAGTTATCTCATCTTTGTTTGTTAGACCTTCACTTTTTTAATGCATAGGGTTCATTTCCTTAATTGACCTGAACGGCAACTGTTAAAACCTTTGCAGTGACTAACTGATGTTTTCTGCCTTCAAATTTAGTACTCGACCATTATGATTCTAATTATGATTTTACAAACTGGATGGCCCGGGACGAATTTCAACACACGGAGAATTCAACACATGGACAATTAGAATTTAGGACATCCAACAAGGTGGTGTTCCTGTTGCCAAGTGGATTTTTTTATGTGTGCGATCGCAAAATAAATGATTTTTGTCCATTATCGGTCGCTATAGGTCGTCGTGTCCAGATTAATTCTTTACTTTTGGGTAATTGGCTTACATTCGTGCCGGCGTATGAATTATAATTACACGTAGCTTACCCTTATTGACTGGTATGAAATTTAAAGCAGTTTTTATTATCTTGAGCCCTGGATAAATTTCAACATCAAAATGGGCAAAGTGATCAACACTGTACAGCAACTTACGAGTATCTGACATTTTTATGGCATCAAATTTCTTGGAGAGCACCCAGTTCCAAACGATACTCTTGTATGGTAATACAGTGCTATCAAACGGGTGTATTTTTTTAGCGATTACCGGTCCTATGTTCCATTCGGCAAAGACAGAGACTTAGCACATCTGTGTAAAATAGTTACAACGACAAGATCAGGACTAAGACAGTGATTTGGTTTTAAGTTCAACATAAAGTTGTGTGCAGCATTGGTGTCGATAATAACCGATCCCAGATTACCAACACCATGACTAAAATTAGAGGATTGATTTAAGTTAAATGATGGCGGTGAGGTTATGTCATTGCCTTTAGATCAGTTGTATTATTTTGATTAAATTTAACTTTATCTGGAGTGAAGCCGGTTGAAGAGTGAATGGAATTATTATAGAGAGCTACTGATATTCTATTATATTTGTGAAGTTTATTTTTGTCTGTTTGATTCGGACGACGAGGCATAATCAATTTTAACGTTAAGTTTACTTAAATATGACGTAAATTGAATCTGTGTTTCGAAAAAGCTAACCGAGCAATTGGCGCAGTGGTTAAAGCTGCGGTGTTTGGGACGGGAGGTACCGGGTTCGAATCCCAACGGGGGAGGGTTGCAAAAGGGATTTTTCATCACTTGATTTCGATCGGTGATGACGATGAACACAACTATGACCCCCTGTTGGAGTGCAGAATCCATGGGCTGAACCATCTTCCATGTCAGTACAGGCTGGCTGGAGCAATGCAATGTGCAGATGGACTTAAAATCGAACCTGTATTCGTGCGTCCTCAATTTGGCTGGTGACGGCGTAAGGTAGGACGTTAAAAATTAACTGCGAAAGAGTTGGGAGAGCTTCGGCCCCAGAACAGATTGCAGAGTTCAGAAACAAAAAAAAAACAACAAAAAAAAAAAAAAAAAAAAAAAAAAAAAAAGCTACTCTTATTAAAAGAAAAGATGTCCACTTGAATTTTCTATTCGGTCTTGAGGATATTTTTATGTTTTAAGGTTTCTTGAAATATTTGTGCCTATTACAAATATTACAGGAATTCGTATAATTTTTTCCCTTTTTTTGTAATGCTCGGTGAGCCCTTTCATGTCCCTTTGTTATTTATTAATTACTCTTGGCTTATCACGTCTTCTACCATTTTGGTTACAAACACAAAATTACCTTTAATTGACAAATTTTCTCTAAATGATTCTCATATGATACCATGTAGGAATTTTACCAGATAGTGAAGAAAGCCCAACACTTGTATGATTGTTCCGAATTTTTATTTTTCATCATCAAATTAGTTACGAACAGAAACACGATCATCTACGTTTCTGAATGTTAGCTTTGGCTTTTTTGCATCGATTTTGTATTTTTTCGTCTTTAGGCATTATTATGTCAAGGTGTAAACGAATTTGTTATTTGAACATTCGGAATGATGGTGAAACGCCAGTTGTAGCATGGGGGGTACGACGCTAATTAAGGAGAATATTACACAATTGTTTACGTATGTCCGCACCTCGTCGCAGTTTGTTGTTTTCAACCTATTTTTAAATGTTTGTACGTTCCTCTTTTCTTGGCTATGCGTTGCTGGATGATCACTCAATTTGCGTTGGATTCCATTCATTTTCATAAAACGTTGGAAATTATAGGACGTAAACTGAGTTCCATTGTCACTTTCGAAAATATCTCCCGACATGTGTTGATTGCTATCTTCGTTGTAATGTTTGGAACAGTATGTATTTCTGGCCATTTGCTGTAAGCATCGACCAAAATAAAAAATATTTACTCATGGATGAATGGTCTGGCAAAGTCAATATGTACCCTTTCGAATGGATATTTCGCTGCTTCCTATACGTGTGTCGGAACTTTCTTTGGATTTGATCTGGTTTCTTGACATTGTTAGCAATTTTTTGACCAAATTTTCAATGTCGCTGTCCAGTTTTTTCCACCAGCAGAAATTCCTGGCCAATGACTTCATTCGTGTGATCCTAAAATGTGCTGTGTACTTTTTTTGCAACACTTGTTGTCATAAATTTTCTGGAACGTAAACTTGAAGTCCACGTAGGAGGCATCCACTTTGAATTGTTAACTCCGTTTGTTCGATATTGAGTCTTTGATCCGGCTTGACTATCCTTCCTGTTGGTAGTTCCTTGATCAAAAGTTTCACAGTATCATTATTAGTTGTAGCCTCTCGTTCTCGATTGACCGTTAGCGATACCGTCTCGAAGGCGTTGATTTTGATCAGGTTGATAGGTTTTATAGTTGTATTTGTTTTGGCACATGGCAATCGTGACAGAGCATTCGGGTTTGAATGATCCGATGAGTTGCAATATTTTATTTCGCTGCATTCATGTAGCTGATAATGTAGGAAGTCCCTTATTCGGGGAAAGAATTGGCATTAGAGGTTTATTATCGCAGTGATCAGAATAAATTTACAAGCGTAAACAAACTGATAAAATTTCCGAACGCCGCATACATGTTGGCGTATGCCTTACGGTCAATTTGTGAATATCGTTGCTGTATACCAGATAGGGTTTGCAATGCAAATTGTTAAAGCCGTTCACTCCCATCTGACGTCGTTCAGTACCACCCCCAGCCTAACTGGGCTAGCGTCAGAAGCCAATCCTAACGGCAATTTTGGGTCGTAGTGCTCTAAGTGTATCTCCTGTTGGACTAGCATTTTCAAGTTGTAAAATGTCCCTTTGCACTCATCGTTCCATACAAATTTGACTTTCTCTTTCAGCAGATTATTAAGCGAGTAAATAATGGTGCTGATATTTTTGAAAAATCGTCCGTAGTAATTTATCAGTCCGAGGAATGCCAGAACCTCATCTTTATTTTTTGGTTCCACCAAATGTGTAATTGCATCGATCATGCTTTGAATTTTGTGAATACCATGCCGATCGATTTTGTAACTACAATATTCGATTTTAGGTGCCATAAACTCACATTTGTTGAAATTTACTCTCATGTTGTACTTGTTCAACTGCGCCAATACTTGTTCAAGACCTTGTATATATGTGATTTGCCGTTAGGCGCAGTAATTTTAATGTCATCAAAGAACACTGATACTCCATCAATATTCTTGAGAATTTGCTCGATTTCTCAGTGTGATTTTACTGGTCTAGATGCAATCCATATATAAGTCTTGTTATAGTTGAAACAACCCACGATGCGTACTTAACGTCAAAATTTCCCGATCATCTGGAAGTACTTCCATTTGCAAGTAAGCTTTATGTAGATCAATTTTAGAAAATTGGTCACCTCCGGCCATCGACGAAAAGAGGTCTTCAATCGTAGGAAGAGGATGTTCCCCGAATACTATCCGAGGTTTCACTGTAGTTTTACAGTCACTCTTCTTTTCGACAGAATTCGCGTTTTTGTAAAATGCTGGTTTGTCTTCCTCGAGTTCTTGTTCTAGTGCATCTCGTAAAATAAATGGAAATTTCCTTGCCTTTATATAAATAGGTTTATGAGTTCTCTTGTAAATGGATACGCGCCTGTAAGTTTCTTATTTTACCCATGGAATCTGAGAATACTAATGTATATTTATCTTTGAACTGTTGTAATTTTGTATTTATGTGAGCAGCTGGTTTTGTATTTATGTCAGCTGGTTTTATAAACGACACTTGTTCACCGTTGTGAAAGTGGTTTTCTAAATTTTACCTCACGATTACTATATATCATCTAAATACATCTTTTACTAGGCCGTTCAATACGCTTGATTCTTCATCCGTTGAAATGTTGCTGAACCATTTTTTAATCCGAAGGGCATACGAGTGAACTTGAAGTGACCCTTGTCAGCGAGAATGCTGTTTTTGTTGGTGTTACTCATTTATTTGTATTGGACACCGGACTTATAAGATCTTAAGTTGAGAAATATACAAATTTCTCGAGGCTTTCAAGGATTCCCTCGATGTGTGGGATTAGGAATTTATCATTTATTTTCTTTTCATTAAACTTCTAGTCTATGACGACTCTCACTTTCTGGGTTCCCGAAGTGCCTGCTTTCTATATGCACCCAAATAGGTCATTACCTAAAATTGTATATTACCGATCACGTCCTTTTTGTAATAAAATGAGTGGTTATGCACTTTACTGGAAGTGGTTGTATTGATTCGAAGTTATTTACTACTAGAGCTAAGTGGGTGGTTCAGGGTTACTTGTATAACCCTAAGTATATTCATTGATGACTTGTAGTTTTCTACTTATACTCCAGGGCTCAGAGTGATCTCTTTCTTTACCTTTTTGTACACAAACACTGCCCAGTCTCCATCTGGGTTTGTTTCAAATATTAGGTTATTTTGGTAAAAATTATCGGTGGGATAGAATACCGACAGTTTTAAACAGATTGTGCTAGTATATTTTTAATGGAGGTATTTATATTTCCAAAAGATTGACCGGTATCTTGTTAGGCTTTACTATGTTTTTATTTATGCCTGTAAGTAAATTAATTTTTCTTTTTTATATTCTGTTTTGGAAAATTAGATACTGAAGCAAGTTTAATCTTCCATGTCTGAATGTTGGACTATCTGAAAATTTTCCGAGTATGAATCTTTTTAGACGCACAAGGTTTGTTTTATTTCTGAGAAGGTTTCCGGATCACTGGCCAGCCATAAAATATCCCTTTTGGTGGTCATACAGTTTCCGAGATCTACCTAATTGTGTATACCAACACCTTAATTTTGAATAAATTTTCCTGTATAGTAATGGGTAATGAGTCTTTTAGCAACATGACCCAAACATATCGGGAAAAGGCAATAGACACATTTGTAAGTGGATTAAAGGATAACCTTCCCCAAGTATCAGGGAACCAGCAGATTTACCTCAGGAATTACATATGTGTCTTAAATTATAAAACAGCGATTACAGAACACAGTATACGCTAACATTAGCCACCATAAAACTCGCAAAGAAGACAGATTCTTCCACCTCTTTCATCTAGAATAAATATTGCACAATTTCCAAATTCCCGTCAGCCATTTTATCCCCAACTTTTGCATTACCCAAAAAGACCGCAAAATCCATTTCAAAAGTTCTTCCCACGACAGAATGCACAGTAAAGTAACAAGGTATTTCCTCAAAATCAATATTTCCAAAAATCATTCGCGAATATTAATAGACTGATGCATAAACCAGAAGCAATGGGAGTAGACGCTAGTATATGCGATCCAAATAAGTACATTATGGTAATCTTTATTAGCAGTTCCTAAACTAACAACATGTTAATCAACTAAACCCCCAAACGCCCTTTCATAAATTCATCGCAACAGACTCACCAACCAAACAAGCTTCAGAGGGTATATCATCTGGAACAAAACAGTAATGAAACTTGCGGATTGGAACAAGAAGTAGAGAAATATGATGATAAAGTTGTAGAAGTAACGTAAGAACAGACCTTCGATGATTATTTAGAACCAAGTAATAACCCCCTAGATAGCAACACAATCTGTATGACTCTCTTATTTGGATCGTCCCAAAAAAAGGTAATGCAACCAGTGAAAAAAAATAAAAATAGACATAGACTACCGTGAATTAAAGTCTATAACTATTCCAGACAAATATCCAATTCCCGAAATAAATGAGGTTCTAGCAAATTTAGGAAAGAACAAGTATTTCACTATAATTAACCTTAAAAGCAGTTTCTATTTAATCCCCTGAAAATCTGCGGATATAAAAAATACTCCCACAATTTTCCAAAGAATTTTGGATGATATCTTAAGAGAGCATCGGACAAATGTGAATTCCTTCAGGAAGATGTCGAGTTTTAGGGTTTGTTGTTGGAATAAATTAAATAAGAAAAGTCGGAAGAAAATCATAGCCAAAGGTAACCTTTCGCTTTCAAAAACGCTCAAGATCTCAAGATTTGAGATACTTTTTAGGCAAATCAGGTATCATCGCCGTTTTATAATATTAAGCTAAACTTGCGAAACTCATGACATCCTTTCTACAACGAGAAGATGGACGAGTGTCCTAAAATTCATCGAAAAATAAAATTATTCATCTCGATAAACACGCTCTTAACGCTTTCGATCAATTGAAATAAACTTAATCTATTAGTCTCCAAAGAAGTTTTATTTTCTCATCCCACTTTTAAAATAAAGCCTCTGATTTTGCAATTGGAGCCATCCTCATACAGAATAACTGACGTTTAACATTTATATCACGAACATTGAGTACCGCCGAAGAAAATTATGATACAAACGAGAAGAAAATGTTAGACATAATATGGGCACTTAATTTCTTGAATAACTACCTATATTGATCGCGAAAAGTCAAAATCTTTGTTTACCTTCAACAATTGACGTATGCCTTAAGTAGAAAAAATGTGAGTTACCTTACACAACTAGTAAGTCTAATGTAGTAGCAAATTCCTTCTCAAGATTATCAAACTTTACAGAATTAAACTCCTTAACATGAATAGAACGTCGTTAATGTCTTTTGTAATTAGTTAGTGGTAAAAAACCGATGAAAGTGAAACTAGGTATCAAATAAAAACATTCGTCTCCTCAATTTATACCAGACACGTTTTTATTCAACCAGACTATATTGAGAAAGATCTCATAAATATTTTTAAAAGGTACCTAAACCGAAATATTGTAAATGACATTTTCTCTTCTGAATATGGGGAAAATCGAACAAATTAATCCTCTTCATTTTAAAAATTATAAAAAACGTTTCACGCGATGTAAAAGGTTAAGCGTTTCGTTTGACACTTTCCAGAATAATGAAGTACTTAAAAGCAGATGATGCAACCGTACTTTCGCACAGCTTGCAGAAAGATCAACATCAAATTATCCATTGAAAAAATTAGAAAGCTTTAGTGTTCCAAGAAAGCTTACAAATATATAGGTTCTTTAACCTGCTACGAACATATTTTTGCATTATGTTTTTTGCAAAAAAATTGTATTCATCGTTCCCAGGTTTGAAATTGTATTGTCTTTATACCATACACAAGAAATCCTTTGTCTAAATGTTGAACAGTTTTTGATTTACGAATGGAAAATTGGAAAATTGGATGGTGTACTATGCATGTTGATTTTCCATAGAGCATATATTGTAGTGATTTTGGTTATCTTCATTGACATAACTCTATATTCATAATTGATTGATTTCATTTTTATTTGTGTGTTCAAAAACCTGTAATAATTTAGGTTTTGTCAACTAGTCTGGAAATACATCTATATATACATGTGTAGATTCTGTCTGACAAATAGATAAATAAATAAAACAAACAAATCGGAATACAAATCTGTGCGCAACAATGATTTAAGATGACAATCTATCATAATCCGTTGTTCTTAAATGCTAACAAACCATAAATTTAAAGTAACATTTTATGTAGCACACATACAGGATAGGTAAAATAATACCGTCGAGGATTCATATAATATTGTATTTCGGATCTTCTTTATTTTTGGTTTATATAATCTTATCGAGTATACATTTTTATCTTCATAAAATTTAAAGTATCTCGCATCTTTCAGACATCATTTTTCGATGTTATTAAAATAATATCAATTTTGTGTTGAAAAGTTACACATATTTATATATAGCGATATACAATCAGGCGCTTCTATATTAAATATCACTCAGGGGAATGATTAGTTTGACCACCCAGAAATGTAAAACAAGTTATCTCGTCTGCATATCATCTCGCGGTGGTATCGAACACATGAAAAATCGTTATTTTTTTTTTAAGTCTTCAAAAATAATTTTATATTTATGTTAATTTTTATGTTAGGATTATGGTATGATTTTTTAAAATACGAATAATGTTTTGATTACGATGAAATATGATTTTTTTTTTGTATTTAAATTATGAGATGAAATTTTTATTTCATGTTTCGAGATTAGAATTTTAAATTAGTTTAGATTTGAATTACGCATCCAGTCGAAGAAGTCATATTAAATATGTAGATCGATTTGTTTGCGAATTGGTAAAAGAATAGCGCCACTTTGTCTTTATTACGAATACAAAAAATTTGTTTCTTTTATTGGCAGCGACGATCGATGGATGGTGAAAATTCATTTTCATTACTTTGGTAGATTTATGCTAATTCATAGTCATAATAACAAGAATTATTTGGGGTATGGATGGTTTTGTTGTACTTTTCGCTTCAGTTGTTGCAATAGCTATTATACAAAATGGTTTAACAATTGTTGGCCATAAGAAAAATTTACTTTTCTTGTTTACCAAGTGAAACCTTACAAATGTGAAAAGCTCGACTGGTTGCTTTAGTTCCTCACGTTTGGCCTGCATAACGTGAATTTTCTAAAGACTCCTGCCATTTCAGATTGTTGGGGTAATACTTTGTGCGGAAGTTCTTTACATTAACAATATCTTCGACCTTCCAGGCTGGACTTCATTTGCTATTTTTGTCATTTAATACTGGATAAATAGATGCGCTTGAGATACGTAATTTCAACTTCAGGAATCTCATAAGCTGAGTAACTTTAATAAATTCTGATTTTAATTGCTTATCTACTCCAATAAAATTTAAGCTTAGCCTAAAGACTTTTAACGTGGAAAGATTACCCATATTACCCATATTAAAATGAAGCATGTCGCCACCATTATTTTTTTTTACAAGTGTACGACCTCACTAGCTTGTGTAAAGATAAACGTTGCCTTTTGTTGAGTTTTAGTCCACAATTATCTTTAGTTGCTTAGATTCAATGTCATCGCTATCATCATTATGTATAGCTTTGACAATATACAGACGTTTCTGTTTCGTTTGCTATAGCTATATAGACTCCAATAGATCCAATTTACCAGTAAATCCTTTTGGTAGGTCTATTTTACCTTTAAATTGTGCACTTTTCGGATCAATTTACTCGTATTGACGGTCATCTTTTGAACGTCAGCAGAAAAAACAATTTTAGGCTCCTTGAATCGTAAAATGATTTCAAATAAGGTCGACTTTAATGTTGATTCAACGGTCAGGTAATCGTTGTGCTGATTTTTGATGAGCCTTTGAGCAGTAGTGGCAAGTAAATTCAATGGTCGGAAATCTCTTCTGACGGATTTTCGGACAAATTATACCATGATATTCGAGTAAACATTCATGGTATATTTTGGCTAGTTTTGGATCATGACCTACCGTTTTAATCCTCGCAATTGCTGTATGTCTCAAGATAACGATTTAACCAAACTACTAAGTGGATCCTTGAATAGAAGTCGTACAACAAACGTCTTTCATGTTTTATTTTCACGTGCCTTTGGAAATGGAATCTCTGAAGATAGAATAATTTTTGTTCGTCAATGGAATCCAACTCCCAAAACCACCTCACCTCGTCTATATAAACTAGATTTTTCACCTCACTTGTTACGGATATCATCGAAATAATATGGACGCCTGATGTTTCACTGTTCCAACCTGATGGTGTTTTACAGGATAGGTTTGGTTGTCCAGCAGTGTGCGACAGAATACAAAATTTGTAAATCGGATGTTTGCTGCAATCATACGCTTTGCGATCTCTCCGCGTCCTTTAGCATCTAAGGCATGAAAATCTTTAAAGTTGAATAATATAGGTTATAGGTTCAATGCTAGAGAATTATCCTTTTATAACCTGTTTGGAGCTTGTACCTTTTAAAAATGCATTAAGGCATTATAAAATGTCAATTTGTCATGCGGGAAATTAAAAAATTGGAAAAATTTGAATCATCTATATCGGCGGCTGTTTCTACTCAAAGTGCCCTTGATTTCTCATCTAGTTTGCTCATTAAGATATAGATAAGCCAAAGGTCGTGGTATCTCTCAACTTTCACGAATAATTTCGTCCAAAGTGTCTATTAGCCTCTTGATTTTGGTATGTAATACAACCGTATTTGGTGTGTGTGTGTTTTTTTTTTAGAGGAGGTGGTAAATCCAGAATGGATGCTATGGAGGATGCCCGAAGCCACTCCAGCACAACAGTGTGAGAATCTTACTCACCAAAAATCATCTCCTACATAAATTTTTTCCCCCCGGAACAACCGTAAGTATTGTTTCGAAGGAAACGAGTTACTGTACCAATATGTCCCATCCCATTTGACTCAGGCAAATAACAACCTCGACTGGTGACGTGATTCCATCCGTTGCAGCTCCTTAATGGTTATTGTTGCAAAATTTGCAACAACACTCCATGTTTCTGCGGCTGCTAACATTCCTTTAACGATATTCTCTGGGACTACATCGTGATTGAAAACAGTCGCAAGCACCTCTCTATTTTCCCGAAATCACGTGATCAGCATCTTATCCGTATATCTACAGGATGGAGAATTCGATAACTCATCGTGTCCAAAGCGGTAGAGGTAAAATCGAAAGCACCCATGGCCTGTTAAAAACTGTGTTAGGTAGAAGTCTACTCTACTCTCTTTATGCGCTTGCAATTTATCGAAGGAACTTTTTCTGGAATAAACCATTTAGTTCACAGGCCCTTCTCCGAATGATTTCATCACTGCTGCCATTTAAACAGAATATCCTCGCTGAATGTTCTTACATTGTTTGCTTGTACGGTTGGCACATTCAAAATTTTTCCATCGCCATTTTTATATAAATTTTGTCGTTGCCATTAGGACATATTCCCACAGTGACACAGACTGCTTCATTCGAGACCATTCGGTAAGCACTAGCCCGTCTCAGAGCATAGTTACGGTATACGGAATTTAGATTCCGTTTGTACGATTGCACTTGCTGTGCTTGGACCCATATAGGGAACGTATATAGCAATATTGATGTTATAATACAAACTAGCAGCGTCGTCCTTGGCCTGGCCCACCGACATTCGGCATTTTTCGGGAAAGAACACGGTTACTTTTTTGTCGGAGTAATGCAATTTCCTCATTCCACCAGTAAACCGGCGGATACCGTGGCATTGCAGCATTAAACGCCTTAGTAATGCTCCCTATTAGCTGTGTAGCCTTAGTGATAGTGGTGCCTGTCAAATCAGTGGTATGGATCATGGATTTGTTGATATCCTCGTCAAAAGCCTTTGCCTTGCGTCCCGCATTTTGGAGATTGCTCCTACAATGTGTTCGACGAAGTTCACACAGAATTGCCTTGTGATCGCTGTTTGTTTAGAAATTGCAGACTTTCCAAGTGACTCCTCTTAAGATAGATTCACTAACCAAAGTTAGGTCTGTAACAGAACCAATAATGCCCCTGCTGAATATGAATGTGTTACTGGTGTTGCACAGGACAATATCCAGAATAGAGGAGGCATCCAGTAGAACTTGACCTCTTCTATTTGTTTGAGTACCCCCATTCAATAACGCATGCATTGATATCTCCAGAAATTACTGTGGAACTATGATCTCTAGCACCCAACACTAAACAGTCCAAGAAGTGGATGAATCGCTCGATTGACTCATTAGAGTGAGCATAGCAACTGTAGAAATGTATTCCATTGACTTTTGCTCTAACATACCCAGTGCTACTCTGCGCGTTTCCATGAATGGCAAAGCCTCCGCATGCCCAGATTGCAGCCTTGCCGTCGATATCACTAAACAATGTGCTTTTATTCACGTTTCTGTACTGTTCACATACTATTGCGACATCCGGTTTCAGTTCGTATATAGTCTGCAATAGGAGGTCTTTTGCAGCTTCACAATGATTTAGGTTTAATTGGACTATCTTCATTATCTACGGTTTGTCCTTATCGCCCTTTTGTCGTATTGCGGGCACTTGCTCCCGCTGGTAATGTGCTTTCCGTTAGATTTTGTATCTTCCGTACAGCAGAATAGACAGTGTGGATCACTTATACAGTTCTTTACCTTGTGGTCAGCTTTAAAACATTTGAAACAAAGAGCCGACAGGTCGATCTTACTATTACATGAGCTCATTATGTGGTCGGAAACATTTAAAATAGCTCACTGGGCTTACTACGTCACGATACAGCATCTAACCCAGCCTATATGGATTGTTCCAACCTCCATAATTTTTATGCTACGAATGTTGGTACTTTAACAACCGCGATTTGAGTTCCTCTATGGTCAGGTCTTAAGCTACACACATTTTTTTCAAAGAAACTTGCTTTTCTCATTTCCTTGGCTTTTGCGTTAAAGACTTTCTCTTTGGTTGTGACCTCATCTATATCCTAGATCTCTAGGGTACGCTTGTTGCAATCGGAAAGAGTCGTAACCTTAGTTTACCTTCAAGGTACGTTTCGATTTTACCCCGCATTCTATCGAATTCTATATTCCCGCGTGACGACTTCTGTATCTCCAATACTCTCCACGCTATCTCCAATACTCTCTAATGGGGACCCGATTTAATTCCTTTCAAAACCTCCATCAAAGAAAACGGGCTCGTGGTTTTAATCATCAATGGTCTCTCGTGTTGCTTCTTTCTTCTTGGTTTTTAGCTGCGCTTACTCTTTACGACCTGTCACACGCTTTCCCGTTGGGCATTACTTGCATCTTTACTATTTTGCCTTAATAAAAGCTTTGGTACCGTGCTCTCTTTATACCCTTCGTAGAAGGCGTCATACTTGCAGCTCGTGAGTAATATGCACTCGCATGTTTGTTCTCAGGCATTTCCTTGAACCACAATTACCGGTTTTTTTAAGTAGCTTTTCCGCCTGTTGGCCAATATTTAAACTCTCAGGGGAGAAAAGTAATGCGATGGCCATTTTCTGCTGGCTAAAGCTTCTAGATTTATATTTTCTGCCTCCACGTTCCAAGCAATTTGAACTTTTCCATCAACCCCTTTCGTTGGCTTGAAAGCAGCTTGCCGATGTGTTGTTTTTAAAAGTTCCACAATAATTTCTCCTTATTTCGAGGTGAACATTCAATTTGTCTTTAGTAAACTCGGCCAGTTCATTGATTTGTTTACCTAAACGCACCATCGATGTCAAGATTTCTAGACTGGAAAACGCTATCAGATTAGTAAGTGATTGTGACGCTTGGCGGTCCAATATGGGCACACTTTTAAACGGTTTCAGGCACTTTCTTCTTCAAAACACTTTTTGTTTTTCCTCTTGGTCCTCATAGGAAGCATTTTTACCCATCACGAGTGATGCTGCTATTTCTATTTAACGCGAAGTTCGTCACGTTTGTTGTTATGAACTCCCTCTGGCCGCCGGTACTGGGGTTCTAGACCCATATACCGTATCGTCGTTTTGGTTGGTTAACCTGTCCTTGTTTTGGTTTTTGTCTATTTCTTCAAACTTCATAATTGACCCCACGAGGAGCACGAGAAATAACGGTCACCTACGACAGAAGTCTGCATTGTCATAGGAAGGCTACGGCCTTAAACCGATTGTTGCCAAAATCGGAATTCACATACTAACGAGTAAGCATCCCTTAGCCATGCAGTTATCACCGTATGTTGTACCTTCTTAGCTTGTGTTTGCTAGTTTTTGGTCCGCCCCGAGTATTTGATTTCCCCGGTACCTGCCATATCTGGTGGGCTTTCCCCTATCCGCCACCTGGGGAGGCACCCGATGGGGGAACTACCAAGCCCCACTAGCAAGTGTGTGTGTGTGTGTGAGTGTGTGTTGTAGTAATACTGCGGCCCTTCCTTGTAATAGATCAGGGAGGTATTGAAACTTTTGTACAGCATTTAATGACGGACATTCATGTATGGTTGTAGTGTGCAGATCGAAAAACGATTTCCACTTTGGATATAATTTGAAGGAGATAATTTGAATTTTGGGAAGCTTCACTTCCAAACGGCTGCCAAATTAAGTGGCATTTTGGGATGTGTCTAACACAAAACCCCCGTTTCCAGCACTGAGCTGTTTCTCACGAATGAGAGTGTGAATATATCTTTGTATTTTTTGGCCGAAGCACATCCAACTCTTTCCCGGTTACTTTTTAACGTCCTTCCTTATGCCATCGCCAACCAAATCGAGGATGCACGAATATATGTTTGGCTTTGAATACTTTTTGCACGTTGTATTGTTTCATCCATCCTGTACTGGCATTAACGATGGTTTCGTCACTTCAACAGGGGGTCATAGTTTTGTTCACTTTAATCACTGATCAAAATCAAATAATGAAAAATTCCTTTTGCAACCCTCCCAGTTGGGATTCGAACCCGGTACCTCTCGATCCGAGCACCTCAGCTTTTACCATTGCGCCATTTGCTCGATAATCATATGGTTTACTGTAAGATTTATTAATGAAACCGCAAATTATTGAAAGAAATTATTGAAATCAATATTCTCTTAGTCAATCGAAATGAAGCAACAGGACAAGTGTTCTTTACTATCAAAGTCTATTTTAGAATATTTAGAATATAGCTACAGTCATCCGTTTTCATCGAAAATCATTTTATCATTTTATGAGACGAACAACTTTTTATATGATTAAGAGACCATTTCTTCCTCTTCAGGCGACTAAAAGAATACCAAAATTTTAACACCTCAAGCGACAGATAGCACAACTAAGGGTATAAAGATTTTACGACCTGCTCCGCATATAAAACACTAAAGCATGAAAAAGCTTAACACCAGAAAATAATTTGTTTAATTAACTAACTTAAGCCAACGCCGTACTTGACATATCAAAATTTAATAATAATATCATGATAAAAGATTGCAATCTGGTTAAAAACAATCACACGCCGCTTATATAAATATGCCAGATTATTTTTCTCCTTGCGCGCATTGATATTTCAATTAAGGCAAATCGAATTAATTTTTATCGCTATTCTCGTTCGAAAACAACATACAAATAAACCAACTTGATTGCAACTTAACACTAACGTTAAGAATATACCAACCAGCAACACACAAAAAACTCTTTTACTTTAAATTACCATTCGTAATTTTTTTTTTTTTAAATTTTATATTTTCGTCTTCGGCAAGAATACAAAAAAAAAACCCATAATATTTTTACGATATCTCTTTAAGATTTATGATCAAGATCATCTAGAAAATATAAAACAAAAAAAAAATGTTTCGTAAACAACAATACATATACATACATACAAAACCAAACTTGATCAAGATATTATATAGCTTAAGCCAAGTTAAAAACATGACAGTGTACTCTTCAGGTTTTTTAAATACAGCAACAAATTGTCTTAAAGAAACAGGTATTTTCTGTTGTTTAAAAATGTTGATATTCAGATCAATGAAATGTAAAAAACTTGAAACCGAAAACTCAACACTAAAACGACTATAATTTTTTTACCTTTTTTGGTATCGCAAGATATGCGGTCACGCTTAACCCTTGTCTTCGTCACACGATCGTTTTATGTTCGTTTCGGGTCGGGCACGCGAACCCAACAAAAAAAAATGTTGTTTCGTATATGTATGGTTTCGATAATTTTATGTTTTGTGCTTTTATTTTGTTGTAAAAAAATTCTCATGATCGCAGCTTCGCCGAAGATCATGATCATGAGATGCAAAAGGTAAGAAATTTTATTTT
The DNA here is from genome assembly GCA_963556175.1 of Tipula confusa. NCBI lineage: Eukaryota > Metazoa > Arthropoda > Insecta > Diptera > Tipulidae > Tipula > Tipula confusa. Next base: position 147,178,908 of record OY744477.1, on the reverse strand, counting down.
TTTTATGTATTAAACGTACGACTGTTATAGATGGGTAGATCGTTAATTATTTTACGTTTGCAATTCATCGGTATTTCAATTTATGTGTCTTATGTTGGTACATAAGATAAAAAAAAACACAAAGGAAATGGTTAATTGGTTATATAAAAGAAAAACGAACTCGTTTGTTTTTTTTTTTGTTGAGATCAATATTTTGTAGATCATCTAGTTTGTATTATAATATTATAATATATGTTGTATGAATATATATCTCGTAATGATTATTACAAATTATTATAAATTTTTTTTACGATCTCCTTTCACTTGCTTGAAGCGATTTTTAAGCTGTGCATATCAATTTAGCTAACTTTCATGTATAATTGAATCTTATTTTACTATAAGGCCATCAAATCTTGCTACAATTAAGTCCGCCAAAAGTGTTTCTAAAACAATATATGTATATATGTATATACATATATATATGAGATGAATATAATGAATATAAGATGAAATATAAAACCGTTTGGATGATCTTTGGATTGAAATCTGAAGAGCATTGAACTTTCGGTTTTATGCTTTTGATTAAATTATTAAATTGAAACATGTTTTATGTTAAGTGAATTTATGTCATTAATAAATGGGAGCTAACTTGAATATCAAGAGGTGATTTGAAAAATTTGTTAATAATTTAACTGTGCTACCACACAGTTTTGATGGATTTTATAATATTTTGATACTTTTAAACTCAATTCAAAGTGGTATTAGATAAAGATATGACGTTCCAATTATACACTGTTTAAATTGTATAAGTCTATAACTGTGTGACATGACGCTATAATTAAATTCTTAACAGGCTCTTGTCAAAAATGTTACAATACTTTGAAAAGTTAAACATTTTACTGAATCTTAACATTAAATGTTGCTTCATAAAATAAAGATGACAAAGACATGCTGATTTTAAGTAAAAGACACAATGATATGTACACAAGGCTAGATATTGCTTAAACGCGCCTTAACTGCACTTGTAAACAATGAAACTACACGTAAAAACATTTTTAACGAATTAATCGAGGTTTTAAAACAAATGAACAATTAAAATGTTAACATATTGATTTCGGCTAAAATTTAAATTTTGGTCACGTAAAGTCTACTAACTAGAATTAGAAAAACGACTTAACTGCACTTGCAAACAATTTAGTGAACCTTTAACCCAAATTTGTCATTAAATGGCTGTAACTTTCAAATTTAGATGAACTTTTAATATTTTATCCAAAATGTTGGCAAATTTTTTAAAAAGGTTTTAAACTATCACACAACTCGAAAATTCATTCACTTAAGTTCTGCTATCTAGAATCGTCTAAATTGCATTTAAAATTACAGCAATTCAAAATCCGAGGAATTTTAAAATTTTAACGACAATTATTCGGCACTATATAAACGGCTATAGTATATAGTCTTAATTTGAATTTCGACTAGAAAAATGACGAATTTATTTACATAAGTTTCGATATCTAGAAATGCCTTAACTGCACTAGCAAAAAATAAAATGAACCTTTTACCTAATAGTAACGGATTTACAGCCATTTAACATCCGTTTAAAATTTAAATGTTACAAAAATCAAGACCTTATCTATGTTAGTTCCGCTATCCAGAAACGACTTAACTGCACTTGCAAACAATAAAATGTATCTCAAACGTTGAATTATAAATTTATCTCAAAACTATATAGTAAGATACTACTTGATTGATTCATTGATTAGGGTAAATGGTCAAGAATGAACTGGGAACTCTTTAAATGCCAGGCAGCATTGTACATCCGTGTTAAATATAACAAAACCGAAAAAGTGGATAGAATGTTATAATTGACACATTCGACCCGATTACAGACAACTAAGCGATCGATAGTTAGTATTTTTTTGGGGTGGAGGGAAAAGAAAGGTAACCAGTCAGTTATGACATGATTTAGTCAGTTATATTTGCCTGGTGGCAAATATTTAACTACTATTATTAGCGCAAGGCAGTTAACAAACTACTTGCATGAAAATCCTTTTAAAATAATTAAACGATCGAATTCACCATTTTGTAGCAATTACACAAATGACTTTTATGAAAATCATATTTATGTTCACTTAAACAATGATATCATTAGCAACACAATTTTATTAAAATAATTAAACGATTTATTTCGATTGAACTCACCGTTTTGTAGACATTAACCAAAATACGCTCATAAAAATCATGTTTATATTCACTTTAACACCGAACTCTTTATAATTAAACTGGTTTTAAAATAATTAAAAGTTTAAAATCGATCGAATTCACCGTTTTGTAGCAATTACACAAAGCACTTGCATGAAAATTATGTTTATATTCACTCTAAAAATGAAATCATTAGCAACAAAATTTTATTAAAATAATTAAACGATTTATTTCGATCTAATTCACCGTTTTGTAGCAATTACACTAGGTACGCTACGCGCATACAAATCCTGTCTATGTTCACTTTAACACCGAAATCTTTATTATTTAATTGCTCATAAAAATTCTATTTATGTTCACTTTAGCACCAAACTCTATATATAATTAAAGTAGTTTTAAAATAATTTAAATATTAAACACGATCAAATTCACCGGTTTGTAGCAATTACACAAAGCACTTGAATGAAAATCATACATACTCACTTTAACAATGAAATCATTAGCAACAAAATTTTATTAAAATAATTAAACGATTTATTTTGATAGAATTCACCGTTTTGTAGCAATTACACTAGGTACGCTACGCGCATACAAATCCTGTCTATGTTCACTTTAACACCGAAATCTTTATTATTTAAATTGTTTTAAAATAAATTAAAGTTTCAATTTGATCATATTCACCATTTTGTAACAAATACTTGCATGGAAATCATATTTATATTCACTTTAACTTAAATTATTGGCAACAAAAATTTTATAAAAATAACTCAACGATTTATTTTGATCGAAATCACCGTTTTGTAGCAGTTAACCAAAATACGCTCATTAAAATCATGTTTATGTTCACTTAAACACCGGAGTTTTTAATTCAAGTGGTTTCAAAATAATTTAAAGTTTAAATTCGACCAAATTCACCGTTTTGAGCAATTACACAAAGCTCTTACATGAAAATCATATCTATATTCACTTTAATAATGAAATCATTAGCAACAAAATTTTATTAAAATAATTAAAAGATTTATTTCGATCGAATTCACCGTTTTGTAGAAACTACACAAAATACGCGCATACAAATTCTGTTTATGTTCACTTTAACACTGAAATCTTTATAATTAAAGTGGTTTTAAAATAATTAAAAGTTTAAATTCGATCGAATTCACCGTTTTGTAGCAATTACACAAAGCGTTGCATGAAAACCATATTTATGTTCACTTTAATAATGAAATCATTAGCAACAAAATTTAATTAAAATAATTGAATGATTTATTTCGATCGAATTCACCGTTTGGTAGCAATACAAAAAGTACCCTAATACAAATCCAGTTTATGTTCACTTTAACACCGAAATCTTTATAATTAAAGTGGTTTTAAAATAATTAAAAGTTTAAATTCGATCGAATTCACCGTTTTGAGCAATTACACAAAGCACTTGCATGGAAATCATATTTATATTCACTTTAACAATGAAATCATTGGCAACAAAATTTTATTAAAATAACTAAACTATTTATTTCGATCGAATTCACTGTTTTGTAGCAATTACACAAAGTACGCTTATAAAAGTCCGGTTTACGTTCTTTTTAACTCTGAAATCTTTATAATTAAAGTTGTTTTAAAATAAATAAAAGTTTAAATTCGATTAAATTCACCGTTTTGTAGCAATTACACAAAGCACTTGCATGGATTTCATATTTACATTCAGTTTAACAATGAAATAATTAGCAACAATATTTTATTAAAATAATTAAACGATATATTTTGATCGAATTCACCGTTTTGTAGCAATTACACAAAGTAGTCGCAAGATAATCTTACTTATATTCACTTTAACACTGAAGTCATTATAAATAAAATTTTAATAAAATAATTAACTGTTTAAATTCGATCGAATTCACCGTTCTTTAGCATGAAATGGTTTTATACAAATATAAAAATTAACAATTGTAGAAATAACAAATTACTAATCAATTGGATTTACCGTTTAATGACCAATCGAAAATAATTTAAACATAAATGTTAAGAAAATGGTTTGAATGTCTCTCAGGGTTTTGTCCTAGGTGATTTAGAGACTAAAAAGGTTTTGATCTTATTCAAAAAGCATGCGGCAAAGCAACGAAATATCTTCAGTTAATAATAAAAGTGGATGCTTTGAACTCTTTTTCTTTGAAAGAGGATCTTTTATATTATACGGAACGAATCTCAGCGCATATCTTGTTTGTTTGGCTTACAAACTACTGTCTTAATTTTAATATCAGAGAAAAGTACTCCCCTATATATCATGAATAATTAAAAGTACCAATATAAAACAAGCTATACATAATTTCAGAAATTTTAATTTTTTTCTGGCTTATCTTATGTATATTTATATTTGTAATGATACTTATTAGAGACCAAAAGACCAATAAAATGTAACTTTATTTACCTTTCATGTTATTAAAATTAGAATCAAATGTAAGTAACCACTTGGGTTTTCAAACGCCCGCTGCTTATTTAAAAGCTTAAATCCAATCACCGTTATCAATTTTATCAAGGTTACAATATTTTACGGTCATTGATAATAGTAACTCCAACGATATTATCATCAATTAACAGATTTTTCCCAGAAATTGGGGTGCAAAAAATCTGTGCGGTTTATTTTATTCATATATCCCCAAATTTATAGCGACACCTCAAGTCAAATACAAGTAAATATGATGTGAACATTATTTTCTATACACATCCCACAAAAAAAAAAAAAAAATGAAAAATATTTTCCTAACCAAAAAAGAAATTTAAATATTCTATAGACATTTTCCCACCCCTAAACATTTTCCCAAACACCTTTTCTCTATATATAAGAAAACAACCCTTTTTTATAAACATCATCCACATAATGTATATACAGTGAAAATAAGTGATAAAATGAAAGATTTTCAAGTTCCAAAAAACAAAATTAAAAAGAAAACTTTTTCATTTTCCCTTCAATAAACTTTGTTCATTCTATACAGCATTTGCTTTTACTTAACTCACTTGTTTGGTGCAAGTTTTTTTTTTTTCGTACCATTTTATTCCGTAACTTTACAAAAAATCAACAACGTGATCAACAATTTGATAAGTCACAAATTTGTTTTCGGGTACCGTATCCAATATATATTTAGGTAAATGTACCTCTAATAGCATTCATCTTTATTTTCGGTCGATATTATGTTCACAGGTACGTTTTATACGAATAAATTTTTCGGGGAAGGCTTTTAGTTATGATTTAAAGTTTTCATACCGAAATCTTATTTTAAGGCGAGGAAGAAGATTTTATGAGGAACTTTTGCATTTTCTAATTTAGTGTTGGGAAACCAATTTAGTGGGACTACTTTTCTATCCATTATCCTATTAATCTTTGAAATTTTTATGTCATTAAATAACCAATTATATATATATATATATATATATATATATATATATATATATATATATATATATATATATATAAATTTATATTCTGGGTATTTTTATCTAAGTAAATCGATCTTCCTAAGTAATTGATTAATTCCCTTTATGTCACTCTCTTTGGGTGACATAAATCACGAATATGATTATGGCAGAACTCGCTTTTTTCAAAAAAAATGAAACTTCAGAGATACATTGGAATCGTGCTGTAACAAGTTCAACCTCTACCGCATGTATAGATAGAATTTATAACCTTTCAAACCATGGTTAGCAAAACGGGTGGAAAATAAAAACATTTTCAACAGAAAATATGCGGAAATACAATGTGTCTTTTAGATTTGCAATGTTTGGGTGCGTAACGGAAAGTTTTTTTTGTCTTTAAACAGACATACTATCTAATATATCAAGCAGTGCCAATAAGCGAAACTAAAACAAAATATTAGCAACTTCATTTATTTTGATTCCGAATTTCCTATTGCAGAATGACTTCATAATCTTTACAGCAAGGGATGCCACCTAAGGTTTATGGTGCAAATTGAAACACTTGGAACTCTTGAAACAATTCAATTCCTTCGCCTAAGCAGTTAAGATTATTATTAAACTTCACATTCAAACGTGGGCCATTAATGACCAGTAAACAAAGATCATAGAAAAACCATCCAACAGGGAATGAAGTAGCCACTATATTTAGTTCAGACCATATGCATTTACCCTAAAAATGCTGAAAACATTCAAAAAATAAAATTTTCAGCCCTTATGTTGATCCAATGGCTAATCTAATACTATTTCCGAACATAGACATTGAATCATATTGTGTGATTGATAATTTATCGTCCGTGCGTTGAGCACAACCCTTTAGTTCCGTGAATGGAAAAAGTCGAAGGAAACAAAAAAAATCACAAAAAACTTCAAAATTACTATTATGAAAAGGCAAATATGAGTAATATGAATATTTGGCTGTCCTGAATACACTAGAAAATGAAATGAGGCTAAAATGAAAAAAATCAAAGTGTTCTTGAACATCCGTTGGAGGGTTCTAAACAACCTATGTCTATGCTGGATGTACAACTCCATTGATGTTGAAGTTTGTGCCAGCGTAAAAAGTATTAAGTACATATTTAAGAATATATACAAAGGATATGATGCAGTTGTGTTTAAAGTGATCTGAACAAGCCAAGAGGAGATTTATAAATTAAACAAAATCTAAACTTTCATCGATACAAAATATACCATGGTACCGGAAGCAATGTGATTATGAAGGCTTAGTAAATACGAAAAGCACAATAAATCGATAATTCAGCGGCTGTACATCTTTAACAATGCAAAGAATTATCATTCAAAAGGGCTGTGGACATCAAGCAATTGAATCTGCTGAAGGAAAGGGGTCAAACATACCATGGCATATTTGGCCATTGACGTACTAGATGTCACTATTGGTAAAATAATCAAAATATTTTTTTTATTTATAATCACCTAAATGTCATATATTTATCCTAAATGTTGATGATATTCTATAGACACGACATCTGGAACTTCAATGGGTAAGGTTTTTTCTTATGGTAGTACTATGTGCGTATTTATACTATAGAGAGTGTAGAGATTAAGAAAACTTGGACATGAAATGAAACTCCACCGCATGTTTTCTGTTAGCCCCAAAAATATAGAATGCTTTGCATTGCGTTTATTACTTCTTCAAATTAAAGGTAATGTTTAAATCCATAAAATGTTTACCTCATTCATGAATCTTTGTAATGGTTGAGCTGCAAATACTTGAAAACAGATCAATCTAATCCGATATTTTAAGATCTTTGTATGGTAGATATAGTTATTTCTAAGACATTCAAGGAAGCTGCAAAGTTATTAACCGGTTGGAGAATGGCGAGAACAGAATTAAAGGAAGAGCAAACAATGCATAGATGCTTTTTAATTTCACTGAAGTATCTGTATCAAATATACAGCCGGAATCTGACGAATGAAAAAAGTTACTAAACACTAAGCTGATTATCGGGATGAGATTGTTATGTTCACTGCTTAGATTTTGGATGCTGTTGATACAGATGGTTGAAAGACTTGCCCAACTGACAGAAATCATTTGGTGCAATAACCGTTGTTGTTGGAGTTGATTTGTCTTGCAAAGAAATTGCGTTAAGATAGTCGAGTCTTTAGGTAAAAGCAGCAAGCTTCGGCAATATTTTCAAGAACTAAAATTGATTAGAAACATGCGTGTGAAGGTTGAAAAAGTTGGATAAGTAGAATGGCCTTAAGAATTAGAATTTCAGAATTAATCAGAATTTCTCGAATTCCTCGAAAATCTATTTTCACAAAATATAGTTGCTACGTAGATTTTAATAATATTAACAGCAATGTTATACTTTATCAAGAGTCAAGACTAATAATGGGTCACCACAACTTGTTGAAGGGAATAGTCAGGGGAAGTTCTGAATAATTCTGTGTTTATTCTGAGCTATTTTGATTTCTGAGTAAAAAAAGGTGTTACATTCGAAGTTAAATAACCATGCAACTAAGGCTATATGGACAGAGGTTACCCAACATGTAAGAAAAAGAACAATATTAAAAATCAAAAGGCAAAAAATATTTGCAGAGAGAAAATTAAGTAAAAATCTTAGACCGAGACAGAACTGAGCACAAGCAAATTTAAAAAGAGGCTCGTAAAGAGGAGAAAGTTACAAATATCTTCAACATCAAAGTTTTTTTTCAATATGAGGGTTAGGCATAGACACATATGATCCTTAGCTTTACCACAGAACTTGTTACCCCGAACTACCTTACTGAAACCAATTTGAGCTTCTCACGAAGCATTATATATCTCTAACGCTCAATTTACTGAGATCCGTTAGATTGCACAGAAGTTGAGCTACTAAATACTTGAGTTTGTTTTGAGTCCACTAGAACAGGTGCATAACAAATGAAGTATTATTTCCTTCTCTTCTTCGTCTTTGCAACTTTGACAGTAATCATGAAAGAAAACAGCAAGTCTGCTGGCATGCTTACCAATAAGACAATGTACAGTATTTAAGGCGGGCCACCAAACTGTAATTCCATATATTAGAACTGGTATAACTACAGTGGTGTAAAGCCAATGTATGATGTGTGACCCCATCCTGTGTCCAATGGCATTTTTACAGAATTAGAGTGGTGTCGTACCTGTTTTACTCTTTCCAGAATATTTGGCTTCCAGTTTAGTTTGCTGTCCAAAATGTGACCAACAAATTTTACTTTGTCTGTGAAATTCAAAACAATGCCATTGAAAGTTAGAGGGTCAAAATAAGAAAGTTTCTATTTTCTGGAAAAAGAACCAATTCAGTCATCAGTGGATTAACACTAACACCACAACTATTGGTCCATTGAGTAAGGATGCCAAGAGCATTCTGCAAAACACCTCTGAGGATATAAGGATATTTACTGAAAACGCCAATAAAGCAAATCCCTTCTACGCTTACTAACTGGTCATTTATAAACCGCAAGATAGTGTATTATCACCCCTCCTTTACAAATACTCCTACTTACATATTTACGGATATATGATACACCTAGATTCGTTGTTATGACCCTTCCTTTCAGCATTTTATTAGACTCAAGCTTCCAAATGCCACATCTACCTCCAAATTTGATAGTGCCTGTATCATCGTTTCTGGTTTAACATTAATAAAGGCACTACATATATCATAAAAGGGCACAAAAGAGAATTCTTTATATTCGAAAGACTTCTTAATAGGACATAAGAGAAAATGGAGATCAATTTCCACCGATTTCCTCTTATAATATGCATGCTGAGACGTTGACAGCTTTACAAGCTCGATTGAACCTTTGGGGTATTTACTCAGTCCATTTCTGTCCATTTTCAATCCATCCAGGCTACTTATGGAAATCACCTCAAGCCAGGGATCAGTTAAGTCAGTAGTTTTTTTTTTGAATATCGGCAGGAATAATCCCATTTATAACTGCAGAATTGAAATACTTAAAACTGTTTTCTGCCAACAAGATAGTTCTCCTGTTGACAATTTTCCTCGAGAGGCCAGAAGCCTTATTAGCCTTTGAAAAAATAGGAGAAGAATTAGAACAACCCGATAAATTAATTTCTAGAAGAAACATCAATGAGTCCCTTTCCGTTCGTTTTTTTATCCAGTCGTTGAAGATAACTTGGAATGACAGGACAAGTGGATAATATCTTACGTAGCCTAGTTGCCTTAGACGACTCCTATATTTGATGACAAAAGAGTCTTCAGGAATTGCTTTTGGCACTGTTTAGTTCATATTATTACGCTTTGAAGACCTCCTAATAGGAGTCTCAGTCCGTGCCACTATTTGTTTTCTTTGCGATTTTGAAGAGCTGATTGCATTTTAAGTGCGTTACTTGTAGTTTCTTCGATCTCCATGGTGGACGAGGTTTATTCTTTGGTCTACTAAGAGGACATAAAAATGAAATATATCCATTAAAAGCATCAGACACGAGGTCTATATGACATCCAGCTCCTGGGTTGATTCTGAAGATTCAGTGACCAATGATCTTCCTGTATCCCAATTGGTCTTTCTTCAGTTTCTGAAGGTTGGAGTTTTAAAATATTTTATAGCCAACCCGTATTGAAGATAACGATGATCAGAAAAGGAGTGTTCCTCAGATACTCTTTAATTAAATTATCTATTCAGCATAAAATTCGAGACAAGGGTATTATCTCAAATTTCTTGTCTATTCCTTGTTATAACGGTAGGCTTACAGTAGCCTACATTACAGATTGATAGGTTAGTACTTAGAATATTATCAAAAAACGACACACTTCTCTCATTTGTATCAGTACTTTCTCGGATCGTATGATGTGAGTTCTAACCACAACATCTATTATATCTGCTTTGCTATAATTTGCAAGCAGAAAGATATTAAGTTTGCTTTTCTTCTTGCTGTACAAACATTAATTTGTAATTGAGAGCACCGAGCCCAAGAACCCGATCCTCAGTGATGCATGATTCTTGTACCAATACGACATCAACATCTTCTTTTAATATTTGAAGCAATAGAACAGCTGACGCTGCTTTAGTGATGAACGTTGGCATTTTAGTGGTTAGTTTCAACTCCAACTACAGTGGAACCATATTCTGTATAATCAAATTTTAGTCCGAGTTCACAAAGTACTCCATTGATAATGACAACTCAGTGTCCAAATTCGAACTCCCTCTTTCTTATCACGATATGACTTTAATCAATTGGGCAACCATCTTCACACAATGTTCCGTGCGTTGTGGAAGTATCCTTATCTGTTTCAGGTGCCTTTCACTTAAAAGCCCCATTATTTTTAAAGACTTTTAAAGTGACTGCTCTAGAACCATATCTACCAAACCACCTGTTTTGGCTAGTACCGCCAACGATGGTGTGTTGATGATGATGACAACCAGTTTGTTTGTTGTCCTCTTTAGCTTCTTCTACTCTGGCTATCTTCCAACTAGAAATTGGCAAATCTGGACTGCTGATCTGCAACAATCCCCAAAAAAGTTTTTGGATTACTCGGTTTCTTCAGAATCCACACCCGAGCTCTCAGCCTACTAAAAATATCCTCGAATGCAATAACATCAAGCCTGTCTCTAGGTCAAACCTCTCCAAGGCTTCTAATCGCCTTTTTCTAGAGATCTAGAGATCTCAGATTAGCACAGGCTGTTAATTTAATATGCTTCCTATACCAATCTCCATCCCGGCATAAAGGAGCCACCCACGGATTCTTCCTCATAACTTTAAGGAACAAGGAGGCAAAAGTTTACTAAAAGTTGTTTCTGATTTAACGGAAAACACTTCTTTCATATCAGCATTCACATGATTTACATCAAGCCGCGGTAATGTTGCCAACATATTCAGTAAAAACGATACGAACTTCTTTAAGAATAATGACTCTGGGAGCAAATTTTCGTGAATAATTTTTCTATACAAAACTTTAAATGGCACTTTATACCTCCAAGAGTTGCACATTTTGGACGATTATGGGAGGTTGTAGTTAAATCACTTTTACGCTTTGAGGACATTTTTGTGCCACACCAGTGCTGCTACACCGGCCCAAGTAGAAAATTTGGCACCCAAACGTAAAGGTGGGTGACTCAAGATCTCATAAAAAAAATGTCTTACCTCCTTTGATATGGACTAGAGGTCTAATCAAAGAATTTTACCTGGTCAAAGAAAAGGTAGAAGATAATCTTGTAAGATCAGCCACTATTTCCATTTTGTTATAAAAATACTACTAGAAAATTGTGTTCTTTATGGCATCCTACAAAGACCAAAAAAGAAACTATTAGTAGAAAAAAAAACAAGCAAATTTTAAGAAATTTAAGCAGATCATGCGGTATTCCTTATATTTCGACAACGTATGGCGGTTAGTATAGCTGAACCTAAAAAAAAACAATAAAATTGTTATCAATTGTTTACATTCAGGCATTCTGATGTGGTTGATGGTTTGGTCCTGAGATTCAGCACTTCAACAAGGGGTTTTACTCTGGGGTATAATTCTATTCATATTAACAGTTCCTACTTTACGGTGGTTAATAGCCACAGTATCTATTAAAAATAATGTGCTTGCTTGTGTACATCTTGTTAGTAGCTTTATTTACTCTTTCATAGTTTACAAGATTCCAGCAAAGTTTACTGTCAAAGATTATGACCAGCGCTGTCAGTAAAAACTAGTCTTATGATATTTACGGTATAAGTAGGGTAGCAACGGAATCTCATATATCTTAGTGAAGAATACCGGCTCTGCCAAAATAAGTTGTGTCCACACCTGCCTCGATATCGAGGAATGCTATCATACAATACTCTTGCCAGCCAATCGATCTCCAGATCCGGGATACGTAATTTATATGGCTTGAACCATTTTATCGCCTACAAAATTTGTTGCTTACTAAATTATTGCTTACCACTTGAATCACCAGAACTGAATCCGTATCTCTCAAGGCTTTATCGTGGGGTAAGCTAATTTATAGGAATAATTCCAGTCACTTGTGTTAGTATCACTAAGCAATTCTAATATTTGACTGTCGCCTTAGAAGATTTAGGGCTCCTAATGGTAAATTTCACTCCATACTTTTTAACCATATGAAGAATATTTTTGGAAGTTAAAGTCACGCACCGAACCTCCCTTTGGTTTCTTTTGATAAAAGAGTTTCATTTTTTGTAAGCAATTTAAAAATGGTTCACTCATTTTGCTGATGTGATTATACTTCTCCAGTATCCCTCGAAGGTCTGGTTTCCTCACATTATCTAGTGAAACCTCCTTCTCTTTAAACATTTAGACTAAAACCAGCCAAATAAATACCAGCTTCTTCCGTCGCAGCTTTCACAGCCATTATTGTCGTATTTTGCTCATCCATCAGTAGGGCTGAGGAGTTATTATTATTGGAACTCAGGTCAATGAGCTTAACCAGTTCAACTGCTTCGTTATCGTTTGAACTGTTATCTATCATAATCTTTCTGGTCTTGCCTTCTACAGTTAAAATGGCAGCCATTTCTTTTTTTACAGAGTCCCACAAATCTCTCATTTAGACACGCCATTATTTTTACACAAGGATCTTCAAAAATAAAAAATTGAGTACGTTAAACACTGTCTTTTATCTCGCAGATGTGAAGCTACCATCTTTCTGACTTGTACTAAAGTCGATTATAGCATTATCGCTGCTTCCAGATAATTTTCCTGTTCAATTTATCTAGTATCTCATTGTGAGACTTCTGTCGTTTAGACACGCTATTCTTTCCGAGTTTAACCAGCAAAATGTTTTTGGCACGAGTTAACGAACTGCTTTCGCTCTACTGTGCGATGCACATCAGGTTCAAAGCCCACATTTGGTCAGAATCTTTTTGGTTCACTATTGGATTCTATACCGTTTGTTTAGAAAGTGGGGTTCTTAGTGATCTTTTGCCTATACATAAGTTGGACTCACTTCTTCGGTTTAAGTCTGCTTCGAGATTTAAACGGATGTCAAGTTTCGAGCCATATATCATGTGGCACACTTCTCTGGAATTACATTAGTTATTCTTCATACTCATCCGTCAAGGTCCCACTCTAATATCCGTGCATGACAACAAGGTTACAATTCCAACTTGTCGTTATTCAGACATCCACTGTTCACGTATAGGGCAAACAAATCATAAATGCCTGTGACAAGTTGATGCTCCCCTCAAATTTCCTTGTACAAATATTTCTAGATAAAGCAGAGTTGTTGTTTTTCTGTTGTTGAGGTTGCAAGAATGTAGTTGATGTCAACGAATATAAAGTCGAGATCATTGATTTTATCTCCACCTGGATTTCCGTCTTGGTTCTTCTAATATACTCTTTAGTGTAAAACACACGATAACTGGTGATGTCGATTGATGATATATACTCATCTTTGTATAATGTACGGGTATTTTCTTACTGCTACTTTGTATAGAATCGGATCCATTCTTCTACGTTGCAACACCGATAAATGTCCTTAGTTAGTATGTGACCACATTGTGTTTCACGAGGGATTTGATGAATTGTTCGTGTGAATAGGGGTAGCAAATGTCTATAAAGTCCAATATGTTTAATTGCAGCAATTGATATTTTATTATAGGTACTGATGACTGTACCAATTGCGGCTGACAAAATTAAACTGATATTTTTTTGACAGTTCTAAATAAATAGGCGGATATTATAATTAAGTATTTGGTCATCCGCGGTAACCGATAGAATTATTTGCTTGGAAAATTGATACTCCCACATGAGAGTTTGGCTCTTAATATGTTGGTCTCTGTGAAACATAAGTTAAATCTTACTGAATTTGGGTTCATCGCGATCTTGATCTTGTAATTTCCAGTTGATCATTACTGACAATATGCTCATACTCTCGGTGGACACCCGTACTAAAAAAATACCAATGACATCACTTGCTCAAATTCATGTGATGCATCAATAAAGTTGTAAATCATGAGAAAAAAACGTTGATCCTCTTCTTAACGTACAAAATCTGGTACGAAAATAAATCCATATACCCCACACATATTCTGTAATGTAGATATAATTTAAATTTAAGCAAAAAAAAAAAAAAATTCACTTAGAATCGTTGTAGTGTAAAACGAATAAAATTTATTGTGACAAAAAATATGTAGAATTTCTAGAGTTTTCTATTACGTAATTTATGATAAGGTAGAGAAATATAACGTTGGTATATAACATAAAGTGTTGTAAGAAGAAACTAATCTTTTTCCCATTTTCCCGGCTAAAGATGAATATGGTGACTGTTGTACGATATCTAATGGTATTAAATTGTAATTCTTCATAACAGTAATGTACAGGATTTCTTATATACCAACGTGACATAATACTCAAGAATCCTTATGGTTATTTGCCAACGCTACTTTTTTTTAAAAATATTTTCATGCTTTTAAACATGGCAATCGAGTTATTGTATGAAGTAAAAGTTCTTGGGGCTTAAATTGGAAGTGATGGATTTGTAATAATTAACGCTATAAGATCATCTTTTATTTACTCTTAAATCAAGTGACCAATAATTTATGCAATCAGCAGCTTAAACCTAGATTTATATTATGCTTAATCTGTAATATAATACTTCCAATAGTAAAGCAGGATAATTAAATCTGGAGGCACTTACCTTAACAAATTGCAAGGGGCTGTCACTTATCTTTACAAATTGTAAGGGACTATTTAGATACGACTGCACTAGAAGAATTGCGAAATTAGAAATAATAATCTGTTATAAGGGGGTATCCAAGGGCCTTTTCTGCATTTAGGTTATGTTTAATTTCATTTTTGAGTTCTTTCATTGTACTTGGTCGTATATGTCTTACTCGTCTCCTTTTTGCATGAGGAATGTATTTTCATCTGATTTTGTCTAGTGAAAGGTTTAAACATTTCTTTCAGATATTCAGAAAACTTATTTTAATAAACTTGATTTAAAATTGATTAAAAATAAAATCTATATTATCAATATCCTGGCAAGAGCCGGAAGGAAGATTATCAAAAATCACAATCAACATATTACCAAATTTGCCAACCAATTTAGATGCCAAAAATTCAACTTTACCATATGAACCGGGGGAAATTCAACAATAAGTGGAAGTAAAGTCCAACACCAGCACCATTTGAATTGCGATCAGACCATAGTAACTTATAATTATTAATACCAACAGATTTTGTTGAGATTTTATTATTTAACCTGGTCTTCGAAACACCAAGAAAATTAAACCTAAACGATTACGGCAGTAAAATTTGCCCGAAACATGACTCTTGGCTGTACTGAAGTTTGAAAATCCGAAACAATAAATCAGGTCGCACAAAAACACCGGTAGGCTAACTATCGAGATTTATCGCTTTATCATACGAATTTTTGTCGATCTCCAGTTTAAGGTAGACACACTCCAGCTCAGCTTGATTATTATTTCTAGAGACCAACTTAAATACTCTGCAAGTATTGATTCCTAAGCAAGCATTGGCTACAGAAAATACTTGTTTATCGTTAGTAGCAGGATCGAATTTTGACAATTTTGGATCAACATTTTGTACTCCAAAATTAAACGACATCTTATTAGTACCACATATTGGTAAAGGCTTAGGTTTTTTGTAAATATTTTGTAGTCCTAGGTCTTTTCGTTCCTCTTTTTTATCAATCATGCCCTCGAAGATTACGATGGGTAGCTCCACCGTGTCTCAGAGCATGGCCTTCCGTAGTCCATCTTCTTTTCTTAAAAGTTCTAAGGATAGAGCGGCCTTCTTCCATAAGCCTTAGCACATATTTGTTTGTCCTTTCATCGATATAGTTGATTCTTTCCATTTTCGTCCGACACCACATCTCAAAGGCCTCCAGACGATTTTTTTCTATCAAGTTTATTGTCCATGCCTCATACTCAAATCACACGCCAGATAAATTTTTTCTTGTTTATTTTTATATTCAATCCTCTGGAGCATAGTAGTTTTTTCTTTCTCTTAAATGCTGCCTCTGCCTGTGCAATACTGTTTTTTATATCCCTTTGGCTAGTTCCTACACTCGTTATTTTGCGTTCCCGGTATTCCAATACTTCTTATAGGTTGTAGGTTGTAGCCTTCTATTTGAACTTTTTGGTATTTCTCCCCGTTTACTGAAGGCCTTGCCTTTGCTTTGTTTCTTTTAATTTTAGGATGATAATTTTGTAAATATGTAGTTCATATCTTCCAGGGTTTTATCTAGATCTTCTTCACTAGTTGCTGACAGCACGATTTCATCTGCGAATCTGATCACGTAAATTAGTCTTCCTCCTATCTCTATCCCTATATCTTTTCGTTTCAACATAGCACTTTCAGTTCCTTAATTGGTTCTTCCATATAGATATTAAATAATTATGGGGATAATGTGCACCCCTGTCTGACACCTCTTTTTATTTTGGAATAGGTTTATGTATTGTAAATCTTGATTTCAGCTTCCTGTAGTCTGTATATATATTAGATATCAGCTGCATGTCAAAAACAATTTTTTTCTAGCTTAAGCGGTCGTGTCTTCCTGCCTTTGCGGGAATCATACTGTCTTAACTCAGGTGATACCTTATTTTCTGTTCCATTCTTTTGGGAATAATTTTTGTTAATATTTTCGGAGCGTGAAATGGCACATTGTGGAAGAACCACTACAAATTGATAACAGTGGCCTAGTTGATATGATATACGATGGGTTACGGAGCATCACTGCAGAAAGAAAGGAGATACCACCATTGTCTTGACAAGTAGCGTGATCAATGGAGAAGTGGTGATTGGTAGAGCTGAGGAAGTCGATTTCATCACAAATTGCGCATCTGATGAAAAACGTAACAAATCGATACACCCAGCAAGAAAATGGATCATTCAATCATTATGTAATCACCTGGCAGTAAAAGAGGCAAAAGTTGCAATAAAAGTACTGGATGACATAGGGTAAACCGATATATAGTTTAACATCGAATCAACACAAGGAATGCAACTCCAATACGACAAGTGCTAAGAAAATTATCGCTAACTAATCCACAGGAAGCCAAAATACTTGTTACAAAGATGCAACTTGACGGAGTAATCGAGAAATCCAACAGTCCGTGGAGTTCACCGGTGGTGCTTGTAAGAAAGACTGATGGTTCGATGAGGTTTTGCGTTGACTACCGAAAGCTGAAAGAAGTAATCAAAAAGACATTATATGGAACATCTTCAGCACACTAGATCTCAAAAGTGGATACTGGCAGGTAGCAATTCACTAGAATGACAAAGAAAAACGGCTTTTACAGCAGAAAATGCCCTAAACCAATTTTCGGTAATGTCATTCGGATTTTGCAATGAACCTGCCACGTTTGAAAGCTCGATGGAGCGTTCAACGGGGTCTTAATTGGAAGACATGACTGGTGTATTTAGATGACATCATTGTACTAAAGCAGACATTCAATGAACACCTGGAGAACCTCCAATAAGTGCTTTAAACCGTCAAGTAGGCCGGATTGAAATTAAATGCATTAAAATGTAGCTCTTTTAAAAATAAAGTAAATTATCGAAGCCACATTGTGTCGAGTCAAGGAATGCGAACTGATCCACATAAATTACCATCAATAGAAGAGTATCGCACTGCAAGCAACATATTTCAACATGGAGTTTTCTGGGATTGTGTTTTTATTATCGACAATCCGTGCCGAACTTTGCAGATATTGCACGCAGCTTGCATCGTCTTACGGCAAAGCTGCTACCATTCAATTGAACAAGAGAAG
Source organism: Tipula confusa (assembly GCA_963556175.1). Lineage (NCBI taxonomy): Eukaryota > Metazoa > Arthropoda > Insecta > Diptera > Tipulidae > Tipula > Tipula confusa. Next base: position 147,160,589 of record OY744477.1, on the reverse strand, counting down.
AAGAAACTTTGACATTCGCCGATTTTGGTGTACCCACGAGCCGGATAACTTTTTATATTGGAAACCCACGCATGTAGTACAGGAATAGAAGCAGTGCTATCACAATACCACGAGAGTCCACTATTTATGATGACGTATCGCAGCTCCGCACATATAATACAACTGGAAATTTATCAGCTATAGTTGTATTCGGAATAAAACTCCGACTCCGTGTGATAAAAAATTTGGCTCACCGATTTCGAGTGGAGATATAGACTTATTTTATCAGTGCAATATAGAACGAGTGAATAAGAAAACTGCTAAAGCAAAGTGTACAGTAAAGTGTAACATTACATAAGTGTAACATTAGCTTGAATAAAGATCAAGCTATAGTATATTTGATCACGATGTTTTTGTTATTGCAAAATCCAGTACGAATTCAGAAGACAAAATCGTTACAATAAATATATATATATATATATATATATATATATATATATATATATATATATATATATATATATATATATATATATATATATAAATATATATAAATATATATATATATATATATATATATATATATATATATATATATATATATATATATATATATAAAGGTTATTATGCAAAACTTATACAATGTAAAGATTGACCTTGATTATATGTAAAAATTAAAAATCTGCAAGATTGATGAGCACGCCAAATATAAGCAATAAATTGAATAAACGCAAAATGATCGCGCACCATTGCAATAAAGAACTCAAGCCATTAGTATAAATCTGAATTAACTATAAATTAAAACCAAAATCTAATAAATTCAATCAATATAATATGCCCAAATCGAGAGAAAACTGCTGTAATGTATCCAAATCATAAAAAAGGATATATTTTGATATTCTGAAAATAATACAATATAAATAAATAAAATACTTGTTGCGGAATATATGAAAGCAAAAAAAAAAAAAACAGAAAACGGAAAATTTATTTCCAGCAGCAGAGGCAATACACTCAACAAGAAAATCGTTTTCTGTGTTTATTTTATCAGATTGTGCCTGCTAAAGAATTGTATTATCATTACATACAATTTTCGAGAATTTTTTTTTCCAAGCCTAAATCCAATACAAAATAAACATAACCACTTTTGATTATGTATAGATATTGATTTCATCTGTTCATATATGGATAAATTTTAAAAAGGAATAATACGCGAAATATTTGGTTGGATTGGATTTTATTTATTTCTGCTTCCCCGCGCATTATTTTCCAACAGTGAATGTTGAAAATTAATAATGTTTGCTTATCTCTGTTGAATTTGAATTTGAAGCATCTCGTATATATTCGCACAATGTGCTTTTGGTTAGGTGATCTTAACGAAAATTTGTTTTAGAGAAACTTAAAAGATTGATTGCTTTTCATTGTTTTTTTTTGTGTATGTATGTATACTAGTTGATAAATTTTCACTGATTTAAAATTTTTTTACAGACCTTTGTGAGTCATATCAAATGCGCCATCTGGTTCCAATCGAGCTTACTCTTTGTATTGTTCTTTCCACCGGAAACTGAGAATCGTACAAGCGCATCCAGTAGTTCTTTGCAACCATTTCTATTCAGTCTAGTTAAGCAAATACTATTTGCGTATGCCAGAACCTGGTTGGACTGACTCAAGATGATGTCCAGGTCTTATGATGTCTTATGTGTTTCGCTTGTACGAAAAATAATTTCTTACGGGGGAGTTAAGGCTATCGAAGACAGAGCATCTCGTTGCTGCACACCGGAGCTAATTGCAAAATTTCCTGAAAGCTTGATATGAAATTTGACACAGCATTGTGATTCTATTACTATCATTTTAGATAAACGCTAATATTTTTTGATATTCTTAGACATCGCAAAGCTTTTCAAAAAGTAACCCATTGGATTGAGTAATGTAGTCACCACCACATACTACCACATACCTCGGCAACTTCCATTTTTTTTATTATAACTGGGCTTTACCAAACCAATCGAATAAGGTTGAAAAAAATTGTTCATAAAATTTTAACTCCGAATAGCAAAAGCTCGGAATACATGGTATCAACTAAAAAAACGTTTTTCATCTCCGCTAAGGAATGAAGGTATAAAACATAAACTATTAACCACATAGAAAAAATCAACAGCATTACAGTCCAGAATTGACCCTTACTAAGATCTTTAAAAGATCTTTCAAGATATACTTTTTTTTAACATTGGTGATTATTGTACGTGATCAGCCCAATGAAAATTTTTACACTCAATTGGTCAGCGGCGGAGATTCAATTCACAACCATGGTGTGTTAAAACTGAACCCTTAACCATCACTACACGACCGGTGACAACACAAAACGCTTAGAAATTAGCTTCCACGCTGTTTTTAAAACACCTTTAGCTAAGTCAAATAAAAAGTGGCGCAATGTTCTTTTTGATGTAATTTCAGCCAAAGTTAGCTTTACCAATACCCTGTTGTCATAGTTTTTAAAATTATAGATTCCATTTTAAATTTAAAGTGAAAGATTGTATTGCCAATTAGGCTTTTTACATCCCAATTAGCGGGATTCATCAGACTTAACACAATCGGAAACTGCAAATAAAGAAACAGTGTTCTAATTCGCGATAATGCGTCCGCGTTAGTATTTTTTTACTCGCCTTGTGTTGTATGGTAAAATCGTATTCCGCTAGTCTAAGTCTTCAACGTTAGCGTATTTTTAATGTCACCTACCAGAGGTTTGTGATCTGTGATTATTACAAATTTTCGACCATATACGTATATGAGCGAAAATTTTACACTGCCCACACTACTCCGCGCATCTTTTTTTCTACCATAGAGTAGGTACTCTCGGGTTTGTTGAGTGATCTACTTACGAAAGAAATCGGCGGGTCATTATTATTCTGTCGTTGGCTCAGTACTGCGCTTAAACTGTAATGACTCGCATCGGTTGTGATAATGAAAGTTTTGTCAAAATTAGAGAGCGACATTGGTGAAGTTGTGAGTACCGGCTTTAATAATTAAAAAGAGTTTTTACAGTTTTCTGACCATAAAAAGTTTGTGTTTTTTCTAATGAGATTATTAATGGGTTCGGATACCTCCGAAAAGATGGGTATAAATTTCCTTTACTAATTCGCTAAACCTAAAACTGCTTAAACCTCTCGTTTATTCTTAAGAACTGGATAGTTTATTACACAATCGACTGTTTTAGGGTTTGGTTTTATGCCTGCATCACATATGATGTGACCTAAGTAATTTATTTCTTTCCTTAAGAAATTGTAGTTTGTTGGTTGAAGTTTGAAGTTGAACTTTTGGAAAATTTGAAAGATTGCTGACAGTTTCTGGTTATGGTCTATAAAATTCTTACCATAAATGATCACGTCGTCTAAGTAGACGAAACATTTCGTGTCTTATAAGCCTGTTAGGGTGTGGTTAATCATTCTCTGAAATATGCTCTGAGAATTTGTTAAACCAAAGGGCATTCGTTTGAACTCGTAATGTCCAAAATCAGTGCTACATGCGGATTTATATTGGTCGTTAGGGTTCATACTAATTTGATGTTAACAACTGGCTAAGTCTAATGTTCAAAAATACCTTGAATGACCTAGTTGGTCGAAGATGTCAGTGGTATTTGGGAGAGGAAAAGTATCACTTATAGTGGCTTTGTTTAGCTTTTGGAAATCTACAACGATTCGCCATTTTTTTTAACATTTTCTTCTGCTTTTTTTGGTACCGCAAAGAGTGGTGAATTGAAGAGACTATAATATTGTGAATTAATACAGTTCCTTCTTCAAGGATTGAACTCCGTTCTTCAGTATTTTGGGTCTAACTTTTGGTTAATCTTGTCTAAAACTGTTTCGTAGTGCCTGTTGTTTCATCCGCTATTATCAGATGCTTGTATCGAGTTGATAAATCGAATTATTGCTTTGTTCCTTTCGCAACAGTAACACGATTTCCTATAAATAAACCTGGTTGAATTTACTCGGAGAAACATATTATCTCTCCTTTTGTCATTACTTTGGCTTGTACGTAAATTTCTCTTCTTGATGTAATTACCATTGTGTTTGCGTTTGTTTTTACTGGTAAAGAGATTTTCTCTTAAAATAATCTTGCCTGAAAATTTTCAGTAGATTTTCGCTGTATAAAACGTCTATCTTGAATTTTCTAAGCATGTCTCTTCCGAGGATGCCATCTTGAACTATCGGGAATTCATTTAGGACAACGTGGAAAATATGGGATATGTTTTCATTATCACTTATTTGTTGGATAATGTCGCATGATCCAATGGTTATTGTTACTCCAGGCCCGATGCTATGTAAAGAAATTCGTTCCTTGTTATTTTTTGTGGTTGAGCTATTTAGGCAGTTTTTTAAATCAGGCAAATGTCTGGTTTGGTAAGGGAGTGGTTTTTTGTCATGTCTGTTTTGAATGTAGCTGAGTTTGTGGTAGAACAGAATTTTGAACATAAGGCTTCGTCTTGATGGATGTGCGTATTTTGGTTGTCTTGACATTTGGTTGTTTCTCTGTTTCGTCTTACATTCGTTTATGACGTGCCCGTTCCTCTTGCAGTATTTGCAACTTGATGTTGGTTCTGGGGTGTAAAGTTTCAGGAAATTTTGTTTCTTCCCTTTCGGTTTCTCGTTTGTTTGTGTTATTTGGACCAATGAGTAAGTTTTTCTCAAAGAATAATTCTTGAACCGCTGCTTCCATGCACGATTTTAAGGATTCTTTCTGGTTAACTCTAGAGAAATTACGGATATAAATCGGGGTATTGTTCTTTTTTCCGCTATGTTTCTATCTTGAAGTCCGTTGTCAAATTTGTATTGAGATTTTATCAGATTTTCATATTTTCGTAGCAGGTTGTCTGCCCTAAATTAGTATTCCTGGTTGCTTTCAATTTTCGGTTTAAATTTGAGAGATGAAATTCTCATTTCAATGTCGTCGAAGGTGTCTTCAGTCCGATAGAATCGAGATAATTTAGCTTTAATATCTGTCTATGATTTGGGCTTGGTATTTGCTACTTTGCTGTAGATTTTGTTGCCTAACTTTAATAGGATGTATGTGACCAGGAAGGCTCGTTTCTCATCTTTGTCGCATAGTTCGTGTACTCTGTCAACACATGAGATAAACCTTTTGACTTCAACGAGTCGCCGTTAAATGTTGGGATTAGTTGAGACAAATGTTCAATTTTTTGGAAGCCGTTCATTATATTTTTTTGAGGTTTTTCGGGAACTGTTTTGTCTGTGGTGGGTGTGTGAGTTGGTTTGTTAGTATTTTCTGGGACGTTGTTATCTGGTAACTCGGCTACTTGTTTGGCGAAATCGTCGATGATTTCTGCTTGGAGACGTGTTAGGATTGGGCTATTACTTGCACTAGGTGAGTTTAGGAATTTTTGGGCCATGGGACACTAAATTTCTTCCCTTTTTCACTTTCATGGATGTATTTTAACAAATGTAACTACGTTGTTAAATTTTATAGAAATAGAATTTGATTTAAAAATCTCTAAAATCTCTAAGTCTCTAAAATTATGCCGTAACTGTAATTTAGCCTTAAATAGCAAGCAGTTATATACGCATACTAAGATTAAGCAGTTATATATTTGAATTCTTTCTTCCTTAAGGAGGAGCTGAAAGAAGTATGACCCATGGCATGAACTCAAACAAAACCAATAAATTCGCTACCTGCAATGATTGGCGCTGATTTTTCAACAGTCGAACTTCCTACGGTTAGTGGATACCTGGAGTGAAATTCATTTATACATGACAATCTATCCCTTAGTGAACTCACTAAATTTTGATATCTTAAATGGTCACTTGGCTGGTGCAGTTTTAGCCAACGAGCTATCTGACTAAGATAAGGAAGTTGTACGACAAATTCTGAAGGAAAGATTCGACAAACCAAATTTTATTTGCAAACAACATGTGCATGCATTATTTTTATTTAACTATCTCACAATTTGATGCAGATACAAATATTAAATGAGACAATACCGCTCTAAAAACTGTCAACAATGGACGATCTGTGCACTTTTTCAGTGCAAGAGTTCACGTTTCCACAATAAACCAAAGTTCACTCAGATATAGTGTTGACAACACCATGCCAAATCTACTCCACGCAATAACTGTTGGTCCACAACAACCCTTAATATTACCAACTCACTAACGTTTTATTACGTGCAATTCCAAACTAGTGGACACTGGACACACGATTATTCGATGTCATAAATTCCTATATATCCAAATTGTTCAATGCCACAATTTCGTAACTAGTTTTAAATTATGCTACAGTTGTCTACGTTCTGATCGCGCAGTATATGCATGCCAAGTTCAGCAATCACCGTAAAGTCAAACATGACCATTTTATATACAACCTTAGACATTCAAGATCACGAACTCGCACATTAATTCATGGGAAATTTCATCAAACATCCCGAATTTTTTAAACCTAGAAACATTAATTTGCTAGTTGGGGCTGAGATTTAATATCAATTCCTCGTTTTGGGTCATCAAAACACCCGCTAAGCTAAATAATGTCTGGTAAGGCATCAACTGCATCGAAACCAAAACTTTTTTGTCATTTGGCTGGTGACAGTTGATTGATTTTGAGTGAAGATTCTGAATAACTGCGAATCTCCCACATTATGTTAAGCCGTTATGGTCCAAAAAACCCAAGTGAGAAAGACACTTCACTAAATGAGATCATTAGGGACGATTAAGAGTCAGAATTCTATTAATTCTATCGTGTCCATCGCAACTTGGTGATTCAAAGGATTTCGCTACTTGCCGATTCTTCAACTTAGAAAAACACTTTTGAAACTCGCCAGAAGTAATAGACAGTTAAATCAAATTTAATGGTGAATACACAACTTTAGGCTATATGGAAACTTTCGATCCAGAAACCATCGATTACCCAAATTTTAATTTCCCGCATTATTATGTGATCAACCCGAATAATTCTTCAAGGTTAATACGGGTGGGGTGCGATGGATCACTTAAATCATTAATGATGGACCTACCAGTGGTCAGAGCTGAGAGAAATAATTTTGAAGATACTGCAGTCTGCGGACATGGACCTAAGAAAATGGTTCACAAACTGCCCTGAAATTATCAACGACATTTCAACGGAATCCATTAAGACAGTTTTAAAATTCAAAGATAATGAGTTGGCCAAAAGTCTGAGGTGCGAAAATAGCAGCAATCGCAGGCTCATGCAATTTTGGCTCATGCAATTACTATAGCAGTAGAATCTAGACTGAAATCAATCCCTACCACAAATCTAACTTACATTTGGGCAGACGCTTTAAGTAAATAAAAATATTTTTATAAATGTATGATCGACCGTCATCTATTTACTTCTAATAATGTACAAAACATCCAAATACAAGGATTTGGCGATGCAAGTGAGCGCGCATATGATGCAATAAATGGCCAATCTAAATGGAAAACATTCATTGCAAATTGAGTAGCCATTATACAAAAAGACTCAAAGAAGGAAAACTGGCTTCACGTCTCCATCGATTGTAATTCAGCTGATTTGATCTCCCAATAAGTCATTCCCAAAAAATGTATTTAACTCATAGACCAACTTATGGACTCATGGACCTGTATTCTTGCTAAAACAACTTTAGTCTTGGCCGAAATTGCGTGAAAAACTTTCACGACCTGACAAAATGTATAAGATGAGAAGACGCGAAAGCTGGAGGGATTGAACCATAAACACTCTTAACCATCATCAGAATTGTACAGCTTGAGTTTTACTGTTGAGTCCAATGGTTTGGGAAAAGCTCATTTCATCGTTAAGCAGCCCATTTCAAATCGCTTTTTCTGTACCTGAAAGGTAACTACAACATTGTCTCCAGGAAGGTTGTTCGAGAATGCAAAGATGTTTTCGAGCTCAATCATCTGCTGTTACACAATCAATGGGAGAACTACCACCGAACCGTGGTACCGCATTGCTACCTTTCTATATACAATGGGAGTCAACTTCAGTAGACCATTATGTGACCACTACCGAATATGTGGTAAACCACCACCAAAAAACTACTTGCGTGGATTCATCTGCTTCGTAACAAAAGCAATTCACCTGAAATTGGCCTTTGATTTGAGCTCACAATTTTTTTAGGGGTTGTTTTAAACATTTTGTGGCCACTCGAAGTCTCCGCAATGATGTATTCTCTGATAATGGCACAAATTATGAAACGCTGAATCGCAGAGCTGTGCGAGCATTATACATTGCTCAAACCAGTTACAGGGGAAATTTACGCTGCCAGCTACCCCTCATTTTGGTAGTCTACTATGAGGCTGGTGTAAAATTTTCAAAATTTCTTCTTCTTCGTATGATGAGTATTGAAAAGTTTACTTACAATCAGCTGATTATTTTGATCAAGCAAGTAGATGTAGTTTTAAACTCTCAACCACTAGGATCACTCACTGACAGCCTCGACGACATTGATTGTCTGAGATTGGGACATTTTTTAACTGGGTGCCCATGGTTAGATACTTGGAAGTCAATTGAGTTATATCATCGAATATTTTGAAAGCGTTGGTTAACTGAAGACATTCAATCTCTCCAACAACGAACCAAATGGACCCAAACAATACAAAGTTTTACTGTAGGAGAATTAGTTTCCTGACCGATGAAAATCACGATAAATATTGGGTTGGGTGATCATGATTAACAATGGCTATGATGACATTGTTTGTGTAGTAGATGTTAAAACTGCCCAACAAGCGTGGAATACTAATGATTTGCATTATCAACTTATTTGCATTATCGTAATCAAGATTCATTTTAGTGATCCGTCCAATCTTCTACTAACCAGGTGGTAAATTTGGTTCTCAAACAACGACGACATCGTTTACTTTGAGATTTTGTTGCGGTTGCTGCCATTTTGATCGAGTTTGAAGATTTAAGAGATATACTCTCGTTTCTAACGATGCCAATAGTAAGGAGATTCTGCGAATAATACCCTATCGATTATGTGAACAAACCGCTCTAGTACTGCTAAGAATGATTTAGTGGTGAGGCGTATGCAGAGTACGAAACCTCAAACAGACCTACAAAATCTATTACTATACATGAAAATTGAGAAGACTTGTTCACTCTGACGGCTATTAGTGGTTCAATCCAAATAAGTTCCTCGTCTCCGGTTAGTGAACTACCCATCCATCTGTCCAGCGGAATTGAGTTCAAATTTTCAATATCAGGTCATAATCTCATATCACCCCAATTCAGATTGGTGCAAGATATGCAACAATTGATTCAAGATGATTTTTGATTTGGTTAAACTCAGGGAAAGCCAAGGCGCAAATGGGTCGAGATTTGGCTTGCCTCCAAAAATCAATCGTTTCGCGTGATCCTGTAAGATAGCGCAAATATCTCTTTTGAGTGTAAACGAAACTGTTTAATGGATATTTTTTGTGTGAATTTGGTGGTTTGTGGATTAACGTGCGAAGAAACCGCAGCTGATTCATCGTCTCATGAAAGGATTTACTGGTCGACTGGTTTGATTCGTATATCAAGATTTGCTGAAACATCTTCTCAATATTGGCTGCAAAGTTATTTTTGGAAAGGTTAAACACGCTGGAAAATTATCCACAATGTAGATAAGTTAGTAAGGTTTGTCAACAACATGTTGATGAGTGACGGATTCTCAACAATTCGTTGAATAATACTTGAGCTTGGATGCTGGCATTTTCCCTTATCATTCACTCAAATTGTGCCAGCTATTTGCCTGGCTCAAGAGGTGCCTTTTGATGTATCTGATGCCAGTGTTGTTGATTCTACTATTAAATGGTCGCAAGACGAGTTGTTCCACACATGATTCAGTTACAAATGGAACTTGTGCTTCAGAATCAAGTAATGCTAGGTATTCTTGCTCGATTCCGTGATTTTCGACTATCCAAACCAGAGTTGTGGGTAAAACTGCACTAGTATCTAATGCTGCTAGCAAATTGTATACTTTTGGATGATTCAAAGCAACGATTGTAACAATTGCAGGTTTGAATCAGCATTGATGTTGTGTTCATCAATATATGGACCTTTGATGTCTATGGTAAGAGAAAGCACATCTATATTTTTAATTGGAAAACCCGGGTCTTAGAATTTAAGTAATTTAGACATCTGATTTGTGAAAGAAAATAATCTTGGTAATCATGAACCTCCAGGGCATTGTATTTGGCGAAATCGATCAAACAGTGAGCCGCTTTCATATATATTGGACTTAGTTTCAACTGGACCAGCAAGTGTGGTTAACAGTAACAGAAGATTTGAATGTAAAATGTGTGGTTTTTGAGGCCCATTGGATCTATAGATTTTCTTGATACTCCAATTGCATCAAGCGCTTCGTCAAAGCGATTTTAATAATGATTCTTGGTTATAAAGTGCCTTTCGTTGGTGTAATGCCCCATTTAACTTCGCTATTGCTGCTATTTCAACCTCAACATCTCTACTTTTCGATTATTCTCGTTTGGCCTCAAGTATGGCTACTTCCTATTTCAAGAACCTTCCAAGCAACTCTTTTCAGTAAATGCTTAGACTCTCAATCATTCTGAATTTGGTTGCACTCAATCCCTGTGCAGTGTTTAGATAGTAATTTTTAGATATTGACTCGTCTGTGACTATCAAAGGACTCTCAAAGGACCAATTTATTTGGGCTTGTTGCTTGTTGCTATATTACTTGCAGAGCTCACAGCATAGGATATTTAAGAGAACTTCATTCGTCCACTCAAATTTACATCTTTTGTATGGTTTTTTGATCATTTAACTCACTTTTTAATTGCTTTTATATGCGGAGTCTATATGAGCGTACAACTTTGTACACAACTGAATTTACACATTGAGGTGTATCTCTACTCCCAAATTTAAGGACGGATGTCTCACCAAGATTAGCTAAAATTACCCATTCCCTGAGCATTTGATCAATCCAGCATCCGAGTGCCACATTTAACCCCAAATTTAAAAATGCTTTCGTGATCGCTTTTGGCTTGATAGTGTTAAGGGCTCCATCTATATCACAGAAAGTCACCAAACAGAATTCATTATATTCGAGCAATTTTCAATAGGGTTATTCCATTACCGATTTCTCCTTGCAGTATGCATGCTGGGACTCTATCAGCTTACTTTATTAGCTCGATTGAGTCTCTAATATAAGCTTTTATCACTCTCTCTCTCTTGGGTTTTCAAGAAGTAGGAAGAAAGGCTAATAAGCCTAAGGTCTTTTGGGCCACAATGAGAGCTTTTTTTCAAAAGTGACCTTTGATTCAGTCCATTTGTTTGGAGCATGATATAATTCCAGGCTCCTTTTAAAAATCACTTCAAGCCAGGGAATCATTAAGTCACTGGTTTGTTGATGTCGGCAGGAATAATGCCATCTGGACCTCCTGACTTAAAAGGTTCAAAACCGTTTACTGACAACAAGATATTCCTTCTGTTGACAACTTTTCCAGCGAGACCCAAGCCCTGTTTGTTTTGGGGAGAATATGGTGGGTGCCTGACACCAATAATGGTGGGTGCTTGAAATAGCTTCATTGTCAGCAATGGCTATTCCGTCGACTAAGGCATCCAATTTCTACGTTGATACAGGAGATTTAGGGATCAACTCAATGGTACCTAGAATGGTTCTGAATATATCTTAGTTGCTTCTCCTTATATTTCTAAAGGTTGGAGTATTAGAATACTTAAAATCTAATCCAAATTACTGATAGAAATTATCAGAAAATGAGTTTTCTTCGGACATTTTCCAATTAAATAATTTATTTGGCATGAAGATCCAGATCGTGTGGTGTAAATTTGCATCCCAACCAATGCAGATTCCGAATTTACTAACCTGAACATTCGTAATTAAGCGGCATACATTAGTCAGACGAAAGATTTCCACATTGTGCGGTAAGTACGCTGAGATGAGCTGGATGTTCGGATTACTTTCCTTAATGCTGGCTGCTACCAAATCTGCATCGCTATAATTGGCAAGCAGATCATTTTTAGTTTGTTCTTTGGATGAATAGACGATCGAATTCTACCTTAATCCTGCACAAATAGTTGTTTATAATTTACAGCTCTAAATCCAAGAACCCCATCGCCATTTATCCATAGTTCTTAAACCAAGATGACATCAATGTCATCTTTTATTACTTTCAGCATTAAAGCAGTGGACGTTGCTTTACAGTGGTGTAGATTGATTTGAAGTAGTTTAGGCATATTGCTGATTGAGTAAAAACCTCCACAACGGTGATGTCAGATCCTTCTGATTCCGATGCCGTAGAAAGATTACATAGCTCATCCATTGACCCGGATAACTTGTTTGTAAGATTTGTGTAATTTATTACTTCAGTTTGAGGCTGCTTGTCTAGAGGACACACATCCTCAGACGAGATTCCATGTAAAACAGAAGAGACGCTCAATTGATTCTGGTGTCCCAAACTTAGCAACCCCATCCTTTTAATTTATTTTTAGCGTGATTGCACCAAACAAATAGCTAATTAAGTAACTTGTCTTAGTACTGCCAATGATCCCTTATTTATGATGATTATCAGGATTGGCAGTCCTAATCAGCTTCAAAATAGTCATCGAAACACTTGGCTTAGCTGGAGTCTATGAAATAAGGATTTGGTCTGCACGGGATATCCTCTGGCGCAAGAACGTTTAGTTTAGTCTAGACCAAATTCACCTAGGCTACTGTTTGCCTTCTTAAGCAGGTTCAGAGAAGTTTGGTTGGCACAAGCTGTTAACTTGACATGGTTACTGTATCAACCACATGTGGAAGTGGCCCAAGGGTTCTTCTGTGTAATTTTCAGGAAGGAAGAGGTGAGAACCTTTCTACTTTCCTCCAATCAGTGAGGGTGTTGCTATCATCCGCCTTGGCTCTTTGAAGTAATCTGTTTAATTCTGTTTTTTGAGTAGGGAGCTGTTGGATCAACCTCCCGGCTTTGGTTTTCCGGCTTTGGTACCCCATTATATAGTGGCTTCAACCTTTTTCGTATTTTTTACTAACGGAATCGTTTCAAGCATTTTTAGGTCTTTTTATTCATTCTTCCTAGCATTATAGGTTAGTTTGCAGGGACCTGCGTTATCGGTGCAAATATCCTCTTATTTACCAATGGTGAAAGAAGCCGTACATACCTGATTCCCTTTTTTTTGATTATAGGCTTTTTAAGAGTGTTGTACTCTTTATTATAGTTTTTTGAATCCATTTATATCCCACGAGTATCGGAGAAAATAATGCTCATCCTTGCAGAGATCCGCCATGCAACGACAAACCTAAAAAAATCTAGAGCTTACCTGGTATCCAGAGGCTCTGTTCGAGATTAGGAGATTTGAAAGGGCTCCCAGCCAGGTTGATCATCTGCACGGGTTACTTGCATCTAATATTTAGCCCACCTTTTAGTCATTGACTTTAGTCGTTGCCTGGTTGGCTTGGAGGTATATTAGATGCAATTGGTGGACTCTACTAGTTGCCATATAAGTAGCCATTGCTTACGCTCTTGGGTCACTACCACTACCCCACCACATTACAGATATATGAGTTTCCTTTTTTCTAAAACATACACACATCTGAACTTAATTTTTTAAAAAGTTATGTTTTTTATTTCCCAATCAATAATGATGTTCCAATAACACAAATTAAATTTCAAAACCAATAAATCAAATTAAAAAAAAAAATCACCAGAGGTAATACGAAAAACTACTTGTTATATTATAAAACGCAGTGCATGTTTATAGCTTTAGTCAGACAAATTTAAAAAATTTCCAGATGTTTTGTGGTTTTATTCTTAATTTTATTGAATTTTTATGATTATATAAAATTCAATAATAATAAAAAAAAAAGTGCACAGCATCCAAATTATATTTCGTGATCAAATTAAATTTAACCAGATTTCAAGAACAAAACCAACGAATACTATCAAAATAAATAAAACGATAATCTTCCTTTTCTTTTTTAACATTGTTGTTGCTTTAGATACGTCTTGGAATTAAACTTAAAAATGTTTCAAGCAAAAATCTTCGATTTTTTTGTTGTTCGAATGTTTTTGGTTTATATTGGTAAAGTCTTTTTAAAAATAAATACAAACATTTAATGGAGATCGCTTGTCTTATCTTAAACTCAACATTCTTATTGATGAAGCAAAACGAAGTTTTTGTGGAAGGATACGTCTGTTTATATAATATTATGTGCATGCACAGCAGCAAGACGTTTACGAATATGTTCTATACAAAAAAATGTAAAATCTTCAGGTGTGCATAATAATAAACATAAATTATATCTCGTATAAAGAGTCTAGGTATCTTAGAACGACAAACCAACAAATGCATTTGATATGATGCGATATTTTCAAGATAAAATTAATAATATCACATGAAAGAACACAAAATGTTAGCCAATATACAAAATCATGTTGGTGTTGTTGGGTCTTATTTTATGTACGGTTTAGGTTGGATATAATCGCAATATCTTATATGTATAGCTTAAATTGGATTTGAATTGGTAAGGCATGAAAAAAAATTATGTGACTTGAATACATTATACGAAGACAGATTTTGCGTTTCTTTTGCATTATATACCTCAAGTGATTATGGTTTGGCATACAACATAGTATCAGGGTTTAAAATCAAATGACCACAATGACCGTGGTAGTTCATTGATTGCTTACTATTACGTTTTTTGGGATTGTTGTTGTCGTTTTTATGGTCGGTCGTTTTATCCGGATTAGTAAGTTTTTTTTTACAATATAATCAAGGTATACCATGGCAAACAGACACCAGACGTTTTTAATTAAACGATAAAATTTAAACAATTTTGTAGTTTTAAATAACTCTGTTTTGTACCCAAAGGTGTTATGATGTAAGAAGGTTTACGTTGGCGTAAAGTAGGACGTTAAAATAACCGCGAAAGTGTTGGATGAGCTTTGGACCCAGAAAAGATTGTAGGGATTAAAAATAAAAAAAAAATTTAATTTTTTTTATTTTAAATAAATTGAATTTATTTATTCTATTTTATTACAATCTAGTCTCCTGGACTAATGAGCAATTTGTTTTTGACTTAATTTACTAAGATAATTATATCTTTGATTCCACCCATTGGCGTTTCACAGTTTCTGGTAAGTTGTTGGTTATACCACATCGTTATTGTGGATTTAAATTAGCAAGCCGCTGTTTCCATTAACAATTAAACCAGTTCAAAGGGTTTAGTTCTTTTCAATCTGCGTATAATATTGGTGTTGGTTAACAGCTGAATTGCCTCTTTATTCACATGTTGCTGGAGTCTTTTTTTCGTGTTTCCGATGGTGCATCGATGATGTTCCTTAGTACCCTGTCTGAAACCTTTGAATGATATTGACGTTGCTGGGTTTTGTACAACCCCAGAGTTCAATACCATAAGTCCATATTGGTTTCAGTATTTGCTTATAAAGTAGCAGCTTATTAGATGATGATAGAGAAGAGTGCCTGCCTATCAGCCAATGCATTTTTTTATATTTTTTTATATTGAGTTTTAGCTTTGTTCGCATACGGTATTAGTTCTCGATTTAGTTCGCCATCTTTTAGTCCATTTATATACTTCGGAGATAGCTGATTGTAATTTTTGTGTTGATTCTTCTTTGCTTTCCCAACAGCCAGGATCGCAGTGTCATCAGCAAAACTGATCTCGCCACTGTGTTGTTTTCTAATTCAGGTAGATCATACGTGTATAGTAAATATAAAATCGGTCCTAATGCACTGCCCTGCGGTACACCTGCTTTTATTTCTTTTAATTCAGAATAAGTTTCAGCAAATTTAATTCTAAAGAATCTATCTTTCAAGTATGATACCAGTATTTTAGCGAATTGCATTGGTAAGAGGTTTCTTAACTTATGATTAAGTCCTTCATGCCAAACTTTATGTCAAAAGCCTGCGCCACGTCTAAAAATATCGTGGAGCAGACATTTTTCTCTTCAAGTGCTTTCTCAATTACATTGATTACTCTGTGTACTTGTTGCATTGTTGAGTGTTGACGATGAAATCTGAACTGATGATTTGGGATTAAGTTATTCCTTTCGATTATCGAATTTAACCTTTTAATCAGTATTTTCTCAAAGAGTTTAGACATAACTGGCAACAACCAAATTAGTCTTTAAGATGAAGTTTCGTATGGTGGTTTTCCAGGTTTGGATATCATTCTGCAATTTTCCACAAACTGGGCACAAATTTGATACTAAATGCAGCATTGATAAGATAAGTAAGCTTAACTAGGGCCTTTCTTGGTAGTTCTTTTAAAATTTCTGTAGTAATAAGATCATAACCAGGAGCTTTTTTCGAATTCATATTGAATTTTACCTCATGCATGACTTCTTTAGGTGAAGTCAATAGAATTTCTTCACTTTCTTTTTCAGATTCCACCGTTATTATTTGAGATTCCAAAGTTTGATCATCATGTGCTGATGATCAAACTTTGGATTTCCCTTCTTAACTGTTGGGTTAAATTGTTTAATTTAGTTTTATATTGAGGAGCTCGTGTTTGTTGCCATATTTTTCTCGCTCTTCTTTTTTCTGCCAATAGTTCTCTAATTTCTTTAGGGTAGTTGTTTCCTTTTATTTTATATTAAATTGTTGGGGTTCTTTCCCAGGCTGATTGTTGTATATCACTTACAAATTTTTGAACATCGTTTTCTACTTGCTCCTCGTTTTTTAATGGAACCTTTAGGTTAATTTTTTCTTCTAAGGACTGCCTAAAGTACTCCCAACAAGTGCGTTTATTTATTAGGCTTGGATTTCTTTCTTTTTGAATTATTTTTTCGCCTAATGTCAAAAGTATAGGAGAATGGTCCGAGTTTAGGTCTCGACTTTCGTCTACTTGTATATAGTTCATTGATATATTTTTGATTATAAAAAAATCAATTAAGTCTGGTATTTTGTTTTGATCTGTAGGCCAGTAGGTTGGTTTTCCATTTTATGACAGCTTTAAGCAGTTCTTTACCTTTAGTCGTTGTTAGCCTAGAACCCCAATGGACATTTTTTGCATTAAAATCTCCTCCAATTATGTATCTTTTTCCTAGTTTACTGAAGAATTTGAGATAATCTTTTTCTTTTAGTGCGTGTTTCGGAGGGCAGTAAACACTAACATAATTATTTTTTGTTTTGACGTTAACAACAGTTGCTTGTATTTCAACTGTTTCATATATCAGCTCTTCGTAATGGTGGATATTATTTCTAATTATAACAACGCTACCTCCTTTAGCAGTGTTTTCTGGGTGATTGGTTTTATATACTTGATAATTTTTTAATTTAATATTTGATTGTCTAGTAAAGTGAGTTTCCGTGATAGGACATGTGTCGATTTTTTCTGTTTCCAAGACCATTAGTCCATTGCCATTCCAGCATATAATTCTAAGATCATTGGCTATTTTTCTGTTTAATGATAGTTCTCTTAGCTCTTTACTCAAGTGTGTGTAATCGCTCATCAAACGTATTAAGTTTACTTAATATCAATTTCAGAGTTTGACTAATATCCTCACTTTGGGTAGTTTCTCTTTGATTTACTTTACTCCTTAATATTTGAGCGTAAGTCAAATTGCTCATTTCTTCCCGAGGAATTTCCGATACTTTTCGTCGTATTACTTCGGGCTTGTTTTTTCGAATGGTTGGTTTTCTACTTAAATTTGAATTTTTTTCATTCATTCTTTTAAACTTGATGCTTTGCAATTCAATAGCAACACTGCATCCTCTATAGTTAGCGGGATGATTTTCTCCACAGTGAACGCATTTGGCCTGCCCATTTTTTGGTAGTACGCAATCTCTTGTATGATGTTTTGCAGTACTTTTGACACATCTTGGTTCCTTTTTGCAGTACTTTTGTGTATGTCCATACGCTTGGCATTGATGACATTGTGGTATAAACTTAGACCTTCTTAAAGGCTGTATAATCACTTTGTATCCTAAGATGTACTTAATTTGATATATTTTTTCGATTATCTCATCGGCATCGAAGGTCAACATAAACATATTAAAAGGTGTTTTATCCCGTTTTTTTAATCGATTTGATGCATCAACAGCTTTAAATCCCTGAGCTTTTAAGTCATCAATTATCTTTTCTATTTTACATGTATAATGAAGGTTTTTAGCCATCACTCTGATTGGTCTAGCTTGTTTATCTTCAAACGTGTGTCAATAGTGCTTTCCTTCATTAAGCATTTTTGTTACTTGTCGGTAACTTTCACTATCTTTCGAGTTTATTTTGATGTTATTTCCATTCATCACCTTTGCGTTAAACTGATCTGTTGCAGTTTTTTTTTTTTATTTTTTCATATAGTAGGTCATAATCTTTGATTTCATTTATGACTATTGGTGGGGGTTGAGCTAGTTTTTGTGGCTCTTTTGTTATAACCTTTGGAACATTCAGTTGTAATTGAGGCGGAGATGGTGTATTATTTCGTTTTCTTTAGTTTCTACGATTTATAACTCTTACAAACTCTGTTTCCCTAGCTACTTCTTCTTTATCTGTATGGTACTCTTGCACAGCTGTTGTTATTATATTAGTCTTTTGACTATTGACTTCCTTTGATTTAAGAGTACTAACTTCGTTTTCTAGAACTTTTATTCGCTCCTGCATCGATGTAATTGTTTGATTCAGTTGCTTGTTTATATTTGTGGAATCGACCAATGCACTATTGGCTTTGCACAATTCACTGTACAGTTTTTTCTCAGTTAAAGAACGATTGCAGTTCTCTTGCGATAGTTCGTTTTTCGAGTTTTCCTTATTTTTCAGGATGGTTTGCTCCTTTTGATGCACTAATTTGATGTTGCCTTCCAAAAAGGGGCTAGTGTCTTTTGTAGGAGATCGAGTTAATTTCTGACTCCTTTGGAATGGATATGAAACATCCTTTTTTTCTGTACTCAGTTGAGTATTATTATTTTTCCCTAACATATCTTGGGATCGGTTGTAATAATTATAGTATATCAATGATTGGTCTCCCCCAGAATCCATGAGACCTATCTCCGAAGAGAGTGGATTTCCCTGAGCATCAGGTATACCACCTGGGGTAATTGTTTCCTTGTTTGTTACACTCATTGCGTTTTTATATTTTATTGATTGCACTCGCCTCTAGTATTTAGCCGATGAGTATTCCATCGTTGCCCGGGTGTTACCACTTGGAGGTATACTAGACATATTTGGTGATTTCTACATAGTTACAAAGTTGGAATATAAACCATGAGTCATGGCTATAAACAATCAACCCCTACCCTATTGAGGCACACCTAATACCCTAAAATAAAAATAAAAATAAAAAGAAACTAAGTGATTATACCCAATCTACAAATTAGTTACAATTTAACTATTAAAACTTGTAATAGATGGCCATAGTACAATTTATAGGATAAAATTATAGTAAAAATTAAGTGACATACTTAAGCCATAAATAATCAAATACAACTTAATTCTTAAAACTTAAAATAGATGGCCGATTTTAATTATAATTATAAAGTAACATAATTATGATTTTAAATTACGTCTTTAAAATCAAATCAACATACCGGCCGCCTTGAATCGGTTGATTCAATTAATTGGAAGTAGGCATAACTTATGAACTTTTTGTTTCATAATTCCGGTTGATATTTTTAATGTCACAACTCTGAAATGGTTATCTGGTCCTGGATGCAGCTTGATTATATTTCCCATCAACCACTTTGTTGAGAGTAAGTTATATCCGCTAGGTCATAATCAGGCTACTGTGTGGATGGTTGCCCAATTAAAAAAAATGACGGTGTAAGATATTTGAAGTCATCTTCTGATAATACACAGAGGGGCCTTGAATTAAGCATGGTCTTGATTTCAACGATGAGCGTTGTCAGTTCCTCTACTGTTAAAATATGTCCATTTGTGACTCGTTTTAAATGATATTTGACACTTTTTACTGCCGCCTCCCACAATCCGCCGAAATGAGGTGCGCTAGGCGGTATCATTTTGAACGTTATTTTATGTGCTAATAAAAAATTTGATAAATTAGTTTGGTTTTCTTTTATGAGCGAATAAAATTTGGATAAATGATTTCGAGCCCCAGTGAAATTTGTTCCGTTGTCACTGTGGATTTCTTTACAAATCCCACGACGACCAATAAATCGTTTTAATGCTGCTAAGTATGCATCCAACGTTAGATCGGATACAAGTTCGATGTGTACAGCTTTCGTATAGCAAGACAGACGAATAAACAAATTTAACTCTTGCCGGGTTTCTGCCCTTTGCGCCTAATCGTATAAGTCTGGAAAGGACCGGCATAGTCCACGCCTACCTCATTAAATAGCTTAATCAACTCTATTCTAGGATTAGGTAACTGCCCCATCACTTGACTCAAAGTTCTGCCATCACTTCTAACACACTTAACACAACTGTGCTTTATCTTTCGAATGAGGTTTCGTCCACCCAGTATCCCATATTTTTGTCGAATCGTAACCATCATTAGTGTTGGTCCAGCGTATAGATGTCGCAAGTAGTCCTCTCGTACAATTTATTGAGTTAGTTCGTCGTTTTCCGTTAGCATTATTGGGTGTTTTACGTCATAGGTGATAGATGCATTTCTAATTCTTCCACCAACCCATAGCAGTCCCGATTCATCAAGAAAAGGTTTCAAATATTTGATTCGACTTGATATAGGCACTTCTTTGTTAGATTTAACTGCCTGATTTTCTGTTTGGAAGTACTTGAATTGTGCACGCCTGATAATGATATGCTGTGCCTTTAGAGTTTCTGCTACGCTGAGGTTCGGTAAGACAAAATTTTTAGGAGTTCGGTTTGTCTTTAAGCATATAAATCGATTAACGTAGGCCACCACTCGTACTAATTTATTAAAGCTAGATATATTTTTAGCTAATTCGTCGATTATGTTTGAAGCTGTGATTTGTACGGTGAGCACCTGGTTATTTAGTTCTTCTGGGGTATTTGATTGGTGACGTTGATTTGTTGGTCACTCTTTTTCGTGTTTCGAAATGCTGCAATTTTTCTGGTTCGAGACCCCGGGAGGCGCAATCAGCTGGATTGTCTCGGGATTCTATACATGCCTAAATTGTGATCTCCTAAAATGAGTAAGAATCGCACTAATTCTTTTACCGATAAATGTGTTCCACTTACTTAGGCTTGAATTTAGCCAGTCCAACACTATTGTTGAGTCGGTCCATACATTGATTTTAATGATTTGGTTTTTCAGCGCTTCATTAACACTTAATAATAACTTGGTTAATAACACGGCGCTACAAAGTTCCAGGCGTGGAATTGAAAGTATTTTATTTGGCTTTTGTTTTCGCTGAAAATAATTTGATGACGGGTTCGCCATTTGGGTTTAATATTTTTTCGTATACAACTGTGGAATAGGCTTCTTTAGAGGCATCGCAGATAACCATAGATAACCATTTTTAGAGGTGAAATTTGGACTTTGATAGAATATATTTAAATTCAGTTTTTAGTTGTTCGGCTTAATGTAGAGTGTTGGCTCCAGTCATTAAATCGTCGACATACATGTCTGTCTTGATACATTCAGCTGCTTGAGGAAATTTGTCAGTAATGGTGTTTGCTGCTTCTATGACTGTCCTTGTAGCTTAGTAAATTGCACTGGCTGTGCCGTAGGTAACCGTTTGCAGTTCGTATGTTTGCAGTTCGTTAGGTTGAATCATCTCGCCATATTACCTTCTAATATTTGGTGTCATTATCTGCTACACGGACTTGGCGATACATTTTTTAATGTCCACCGTAACCACAACTTTAAATTTCCTAAATCGAGACAATATTTGGTATAAACTAGATTGCATGAACTGTCCAACCGCTAATCAATCATTCATTAATTTGCCAGAGGTGGTTTTCGAGAAGCCATCAAAAACGACCCTTAATTGTGTTGTGCTGCTTGTGTTTTTGATGACACCATGATGTGGTAAATAATAATGTGGTTGGTCGTCCCTTTGGCTGAGCTCTGCTTCTTTCATTTGCCCTAAAGTTAAGTATTCGTGCATAAAGTTTTTGTAAAGTTTAGCAAAGCTTGATTCTCTAGCAAATCTTCGCTCGGTGGAATTAATTATCTGCACGGCTGTTTTATAGGAATCACCTAATACAGACGGTGGATGTTTGAAAGGAAGGGCTACTTTGATTCGGCCAGAATCATCTACAGTTTTGGTATTATTAAAGGTTATTTCACACAGTTCTTCTTCTTCTGTTAAGATACGCTTTTTATCTTCTACATTTTCTGTCTCCCAAAATCTTCGTAATAAATTATCTATATTTTCTTCGTAATTGTCAACCTTGATTGTGATAGATTGTTTTGGTAATGTGAGACTCGTTTTTCCGGATATTATTTAACCTAGCTTGGTGTTTTGGAGAATTCACTCGCTCTCTGTTGTAATCTTCCATCGGTTAATATTTCAAAGAAACTATCTGCACCAATTATTATATCTATTTCGGAGATTTTGATGATTAGAGTTGGCTTGCTTTTCTTCATTCAGTTGTATATTGGATATTGGATATATTGGATAGCTATGGTTGATTGAGTTTTCCGTGATATATTTTCATGGAGTAGTGTGTGGTGTTTTCTATTGCATTCACGACATAGAAACTTAGATTTGCACGTATATACGCCATGATTATCATTAAGACAGTTAAAACATCGAATGTGTTGCTTATATTTAATTCTTGCTTTGATCAATGGACATATTCTTGAACTTACTACATTCGAATAACTTATGCTGCTCTTCGGGATATAATGAACAGAATTGAATATCATGAGGACTTAAAACGGACGACACAACGTGACTTCTGACTTATAGTTTGGATTAATTAGGCGGAGCACGCTTGTTCATACACTTAATTGAATCGATGGCATCAATTCTTTGCACTAGGAAAGAATTGCTTTATAGTAGGCCGCTCATACGCTGCAGAAATTTAAGCCCATTGATCGTTGGTTTCACTGTCTAGCTTGTTCACCATTATGTAGATCAACCAATGATCTATTGATTCAGCTTGTTCGCTTAGGGCCTTTAATCCAAGTAATATTTCGTCAGAAGTATCTAACAGTTGCCTTACATTAACACTATTTGCATTTGCGATTGTTGGTTGCGTCATAAAATTTTTTATAAATAAATGAATAGTGTGCCGAATAGTCTTACGGTCATAACGCTCTCTAAGCTTTCGTAGCGCCTCTATATAGTTGGCATCTGCGATGCTTAAATACTTCAACAGGCTTGCAGCTTTTCCATTTAATGTTCCCTTTAGGTATTGCAATTTTTGAGACGATGTTAGCCTCTGGTTATCGTGGATTGTAGAACAAAATAAGTCATAGAAAGATTGCCATTCTGTAAAATTCTATAAAATTAAAGTAAAAATTAAGTGACATACTTAAGCCATAAATAATCAATTACAATTTAATTCTTAAAGCTTAATGATGGCCGATTTTAATTATAATTATAATGTGGCATAATTATGATTTTAAATTACATCTTTAACAAACCCTATAATTTTTTTTTTTTAAATACCTTTAAAGGTATGGCTACTATAATCTCAAACAATCTTAATTCATTAGCAGGTTAGTATACTTATGAGATAAGCAAATGTTGTATACAACATTAGTATACTTATGAGATAAGCATAAACCTATGTCTGCTGGTCCAGTGACAAGTTTCCTTGAGATATAATATTTATACGGTTAGCTTATGTGGTTTGATTCGTTTAAGCTGCCTTA
>OY744477.1:147001995-147136726 GCA_963556175.1 Tipula confusa | reverse complement strand
GAACCGGTGAGCACAAACGAATAACATTACACGTCATACCGAGAATGTCGAATATCAGTGAGCTGCTGCTATCTGCCTCATCACGCGGTCTTTAAAGACACGAGTTCAACAATAAAACTAAGGATTGATGATGCATCCAGAAAAACCACAAATGGCAAATCAATTGAATGATGCAATATTTGCTGGACCGGCAATGCACAACGACTTGCCATCCATTATTACTAATTGGCAATTCCATAAAGTAGCATTCACCGCCTTAAACAAATGTTTAGGCAAATTCTAGTTCATCCCAATGACATACAGTTTCAGCGAGTAGTTTGGCGTAATAAACTGCCTGAGCCTCTTCAAGAATACATGTTGAAAACTGTAACATTTGGGACAACTTGTGCACCCTATTTGGCAATACGCACACTTAAACAATTGTCACATGATTGTCATGATAAATACCCTATGGCCAGTCATTTGCTAGAGAATTGTACATATGTAGATGATGTATTCGGGGTGCAGATAGCCCAGAACAGGCTTTGTTATTACAACACCAAGTTATTGGCACGTGAAGAGGGTAGATTTTAGCTTGGTAAATGGATGAGTGATTATGAACAAACTATACAAGTAGTGCCGGAAGAAGATAGAGAGTTAATACTACCCTTCTCGCTAAATTTGGAGAAATCAGTCAAAACGTTGGGAATTTCATGGCAGCCTAATATTGATAAATTTCAATTCAAATTTAATTTCGAATTACTTCTGCATTAGATGAGTAGAACAATCGCATGTCTGTATGACCCCTTGGGCTTTAACACTCCAGTTCTGTTACCTGCCAAGTTATTGATGCGAGATTTACGGCTTGAAAATTTGGATTGGGACGAACCAGTACCACAAGATTTGCGACTTCGTTGGCAACAATACAGACAAAAACTTCAAAATCTTCCCAAACTGAATATACCCTGATGGATTTCAAAGAGCAAGATGTAGAACTGCATTCCTAGATTGGAATTGATAGGAGCCGTGTTACTGTCAGTTTTAATGGACAAGGTTATTAAAAATTGGACGGTGTCACTTACACCAAGTATCTTTGCATGGACAGACTCGCAGATAATATTGCATTGGCTCAACGGTGACTCAAATCGATGGGAAGTTTTCGTAAACAATCACGTGACTAAAATTAAGGAAAACATTCCTAGTGACAAATGGAGTAAGTTAGCGAGTTAAACTCATCAGATACCTCGGTACGCGAGGTATGACAGTTTCAGATATTATAAATAATAGGTTGTGGTGGCATGGACCTCCAGTTCTACAAATGAACGTTGATTTTAAAACATTTTCGCTTCAACAATCCAGCAATTATATCTCAGAACCCCAACATATTCATTTAAGTTCATGTACAAAGAATAATAAGTTCAGAAACAATTGAAACTCTAAAACGTTTTTCATCTTACACCAAATTAATACGTACAACAGCTCGAATTCATTTACTAGCGAAAAGGGCTCGTCGTCAACTCGTTACTTTGCCAATAACGGTTAGTCAACTAAACATTGCGCGTAATTTTTGGAATCGAAATTCAATACCATGATTTTCCATCTGAAACGAGATCATTATCTGCAAACGGGACAGTGAGGTGCAAAGTAAGCTTTTCAACTTGAATCCATTCATACATGTTGGTATTATGCGTGTTCGGAGCAGATTGGAAAATTCATCTTTAAGATATAACGAGAAATTTCCCATTATACTTCCATCGCAAAATTATTTTACAAAACTATTAATATCCGAATGTCATCAATTAACATTGCATGGTGGAACTCAAATCATGCTCACTTGGCTGCGGAAGAAATACTGGATATATTGAATGCTCGGAACACAATTCATTTTCACATTCTAAAATGTATCGTTTGCTTTAGAATGCGAGCTAAGGATGGTGTTACCATCTACTATTGTGTAGCTTTCACCGATATTTCGATCTACTGGCTTAGACTTTGCGGGACCCATTCAAGTAAAGGCGTCATCGTGTCGAGGGAAAACTAAATACACAGATAACATATGTATTTTCGTCTGCCTCGCCGTACGAGCGATCCACTTAGAAGCCATTAATTGGTATTTCATCCCTCCTGCTTCTCCTCATTTTGGTGGTATATGGCAAGCTGGGGTAAATTCTGTAAAATATTACCTCAAGAGAGTTTGTGGTGATCGCGCATTAACCTTCGAGGAATGGTCGTCTGTGTTAACTGAAATCGAAGTAATTTTGAACAGTCGTCCTCTATGTCCATATAAATCGGATCCAGAAGATTTAACCGCCATAACACCAAACCATTTCCTGAATGATGATATTTGCCGAAGGATTCCAGAATCCGACTCAACAAGCATCGGCATGAGTTTAACGACTCATTTACGTGAACTCATGCAAATGAAACAAATGTTTTGGAGCCGATGGAGCAATGAATATCTTAATCAACTACAATCGCGTCCAAAATGGTTGAGATCTCAAGACAATCTGCGGAAAAGCGATCTAGTATTGA
This sequence comes from Tipula confusa, assembly GCA_963556175.1. NCBI lineage: Eukaryota > Metazoa > Arthropoda > Insecta > Diptera > Tipulidae > Tipula > Tipula confusa. The sequence goes on along the minus strand of OY744477.1, from coordinate 147,134,215 downwards.
TAAAGGACGAACGACTTCCTCCTCTGAATTGGTGACTGGGACGGGTTACGGAAGTTAAACCTGGATTGGATGATTTAGTGCGAGTTGCGTTGGTGCAAACTATGAACAGGATATTAAAACGATCAGTTACGAAACTTTTTCGTCTGTCAATTTATCGATGTATAGTGATGAATAATTAAAAGGCTTTTTATATTTTTGGTTGCGTTCTGTAACCGCTCATTCCCCTATTAGATATAATTGTCAATTCATATTTTAATAAATTAATATTTTGCTCTTGTGTGCGCGTCATCGAAAGGAAAGGTTGTGAATAAAGAATATTAAAAAAAAAAAGCTTGTAGACCTGTGTTTGAAACACATCATTGCTAGATAAATTTGAATCCTCTTTCAAAACCAGATTTAATTCAAAAATAAAAACTGTATACAAATACATTTATAAAAATTAAGTTCTCATAATTATAGAATCGACGTATTAATTAAAAATTTTACCAAAACCACTTGAAAGCAGAGTAAAATATTACAATTATATTTCATTAAAATATTAATACATAATTTATGACCAAAACAATTAATTTGGATAATTCATTATTTAGCTATGTACCATAAAAATTATTTAAATTTAATGTTTGTACATAGCAAATACACAATTTATACATAATATAAGCTTATTAATTGGGTACAATGAGTTTTTTTTTTCAAATCGAATTTATTCGATTACATAATCAATTTTTAGTTGAATTTATTTTTAATCCATGATAATATCAAATGTATCTAAATTATGTTTTAGGTTTATAAATAACTATATAAAATTCAATTATATATTAAAAAATGTACGCAGCTCTATAACTAAATCATTATTACACGATTGTTTTTTTTTATATAATTTAGTTCGGTTTAAAAATATTAATTTGTTCTATAATTATTATAAACTATATAATTTTCGAGAACAATATAGTCGAGGGTGGTCTGGTAGTTTTTATTTAGTTTCAATAAAGGTGGGCCATAATTTCGAATTATTTTTGAGTACATTATTTAAAAACATAAATATGTATATATATATATATATATATATATATATATATATATATATATATATATATATATATATATATATATATATATATATTATATTTATTTATACTTATTTTAAATTAATTATAAATATAACCTTTACAGCTTTTTTGACAGTCTGGTGATTGATGAATTAACCATATTCCATTTCCTGGAATTGATACATAAAGATGCTAACCTTCAGGTGAGTCAAAAAAATGTATAAGGACATCTAATCCTTTTTACACCTTCCTTAATTACACCTTTAATATTTTTCATGAGCGAGTTGTTATGTTTTTGAAAACATAAAATTTTAAAATTTTGGTCTAACTGCTTTTAAGATCTAACTGTCTGGTTTCTTGAAGACATCTAAACATTTATTCTCGAAATTTTCTTGTGATCGATGGAGTGTTTCATGTTTGGGGCACCATAATCTGCAATTATTCGTGATAGCTTCCATTTTTAGGCATCAGTTCCTTTCTTTCAAAAGTATTTACTATATTCCACAGTATTTTATTTTGGAAAGGCTTTATTATGATATTTTTGTCGTATTTGTCCATTTCTAAAGTATTTTCTCCATTTTAATTTACAGTGAGCATTCTATATAAGCAACTAATCTGAACCAATTTTTTAAAAAAAGTTTCTTGTGTATAGAAAATGTTCATTATATAGAAAAAAGGAGTATACATTTTAAGAAAAATCAGTTTTGTGATTTATAGATAAATAAGTAGTTTTATTAGTTAAAATAATATTAATTAAGTCTTTTAAGAACTGCTATTGCTCTGATTCGTCGCAAAAATAATATCTCATTGTTTGTAAGGTTATTTTCCCTTGGCCATTCTACCGCGCAGTTAAAGGAATCTATCACATTATCGATACTGATGCTGCTCTCTTCTTCCATATGACCCCTTTGTTCGCGATGCTCTCGTCATTTGCTATATCACTTTTCTTTTCAAAAAGTACGCTTCTCTTGTTGCTACCAGTCACACATTCCATTAATGATCCATTAATGATGAGAATGATCTCAGTTAAATCATTTTCGATTACCAAATCTTATCCAGTCTAGCCAGATGGATATCGTGCTTTCCCACAAAATGATCATCCGGTATATTAAATTGTATTGCAGCAATCGATGAAAACAGATGTTTAAATGAACTCATGACAACGGATCGTGGGAGTTCATTCCAGGTATCAACTTTCAAAAATGCCACGTCTTTTAAACTAATATTTTTAAGAGCTGGGGCCATGTCGTTATTGCCGTTTACATATAACGCCACGAGTGTTGAAAGAAAGCGCTTTCACTGCTTAAGAGATTTTATGACATTTTGGTCAAGTGGTTGCAACAATGGTGTATTGTTGGGTGGGAAAAAAATAACCTTGAAATTTTCAACATCGGAAAAAGTGTTTGTTGTACCATGTGGCATTATCAACCATAAAATTGCTTTTACTGGTAAGGCTTTAGCTTCCAAGTATCGAGAAACTTCAGAGATATTCAAATTGTTGTACCACTCCGTAAAAGGCGCAGAGGGTTGCCAAGCATTTTTGGATGATTTATAATAGAGGATTTTGATTTTCCAATACACAAAGTATAATGGTGACCCTTCCCTTCATGGGTTTTCCGTCTAAAAGCAGTTTTTTCGAAAACGATAGGGTTTATTTTCTTGTGCAAATCTTTGTAAACCAGACCGGTTTCGTCAAAATTGTAGATCTGTTCCGGTAAAAACACATTTTTTGCAATTATACTTTTGAAATCGCTTGTAAATGTAGCAGCACTCTCATTATTTCAGAAAAGTTTTTCTCCGGAAGCTGTCAAAATTCTTATGCCATGGCGTTTTTTGAATTTGTAAAGCCAGCCATCACTGGCTTAAAATTCTTCGTGTCAATTGAGTGACCTTTTTAAATCTAGTGCTCTTAAGTTGAGCATTTCGTTTGGATCCAATTTGTTGGCTTCTCTTCGTAGAAAAAAACATGCGTATGATTTATCGTCAAGATGAGAATTTTTTAATGGCTTCATTCGCTTATGATTCTGTTTTTGATTAACATATGTTTTGTGGCGTTTTCTTTATTATTTTTTATCCTCGTTAAAGCCGACTTTATGGATGTTATAGCTTCTACAGATTTTTGTTGTTGTCTTGTAATCTTGGAATTTATTTAAAATTGATAATTTTGTCATCAAAGAAATTGACATTCTGCCTTTCTTCTCCGAAAGGCTAATTTTTACGGAAGAATGAAAATTAAAAATAAAACCAAGGCTACTTGTACAGAAATTTTGGAACCAAAAAAGTTGCTAATACAGAGATTGCTACAATATAATGAAAACATAAAATGCCTATATAAAAAGCCTAATCGGGCATGGATTCCAGTTGATCCAAAGACGATCATCTGTGATCCAAAAACGATCCAAAGACGATCTAAAGACGATCATGGAACTGATTAGGTTGGATAATTCTGAGTTGCCGACCAACAACTGGAAGATAGCTAGGATGGAGGAGGCTAAACATGATTATAGGTCGGCTATAATCATAATGAACAACGAATCACTGGCAGTGCTGGCTAAGATAAGTAGCTTCTTAATTAGCTGTGGTTTTGGTGCTGTCACGCTGAAAGTTTATAAGAAGTATAGTGCTGCTAAATCAGAGGCATCAGAATCAGGGGAACTTTTGCTTTGCACGAGACATCGGCTGAAGATGTATGCCTTTTAGGCAAGCTACCTCCAACTGTAAAAACGAAAGAATCAAAGGATTTAAATCTGATTAACGAGCTATTTGAATCTATGGGTGAACTCTGAAATCTTTCCACAACCTCGGATCCAGAACGATCCGATATTATTGTGATGTCGAATAATCTTTAAGCAGCAAGATAAGCTAATACCGCTTTACTTCGGTAAGAAAACCATTGGGAAAAGATGAGGTCTAAACATTCGCATCGCATATTGGCTGAAGACCGCGACCTGTTCTACAGAACGGAGCTATATTTTGGTGGCCAGCTCTAAATATAGCGGCAAACCAAAACCTGCTGGTTAAGGTTCAAAAAGCTGCCTGTCTGTATATTAGTGGTGCACTAAGAACCACTTCAACTCAGGCAGTAGATATTCTCCTTTATCTAGTTCCTCTGGATATTTTAGCTAAGCAAATGGCTGAGTGTACAGCTGTTACGCTTAAATCAATTTCTATGTAGACATGTAGTACAAATAAGGGACACTCATCTATTCTAAAGAATAAGGTTTACCGAACAATTGGCGCAGTGGTTAAAGTTGCGGTGTTTGGAACGGGAGGTACCGGGTTCGAATCCCAACAGAAGAGGGTTGCAAAAGTGATTTTTCATCACCTGATTACGATCGGTGATGCCGATGAACTCAACTATGACCCCCTGTTGGAGTGCAAAATCCATGGGCCGAACCATCGTCCATGTCAGTGCAGGCTGGTTGGAGCAATGCAATGTGCAGATGGATTTAAAATTGAACCTGTATTCGTGCCTCAACACCATACCTCACATTTAAATTACTGACGGTCATCCCTCCAGAGAGGACTATAGGTGAACAAAACAGTTCTGAATTCTAGTAAGATTAACATGTTTATAGATAGATCGAGAATTGACAGCAGGGTCGGATGTGGTGTGTTCTGCAAGGAACTAAATTCAAATCTCTCTTTTTACCTTCCTGATCTCTTTAGTGTTTTTCAGGCGGAGCTGATCGCAATCAAATAGGCCATAAACTAGATGAAGTGTAATATGATATCTTTTTGAGATATTGGTATTTTTAAAGACAGTAAGCCTGCCATTAAAGTTCTACAGTCAGGCTTAATTTAAAAGCTGGTGAATTCGGGCGACAGAGCCCCTCTTGTCATATTTTAGCATGCGACGCTGATACAAAAGTGCTTCTTGCTATGTGTACACTACTCCTAAAGAAAGAACCTTATAAAATCACAAACAGTAGATGGGCAAATTGTGCTTCATGTTCAGTTACTCGGCAAATTGGGCCTACAGTAGATTAAATCAGGTCTAACCAACTAATATCCGGTTGTTCTCTCGCATGAATACTGTAGAAGTTGTGGTAATGAGGAAAAGGAGGGAACTATACTACATATGCTCTGCAGTTGTCCTAGCCTGTCTCCATTCAGACTAACATTTTTGAAAGATCGCCTCCTTTGTAATCTGTCAGACCTCAGTAGGATGAGTGTCAGAGTTATCCACTATACTTCGTTAGAAGCTCGAATTGATTCCAATGTGTAGTGAGTAGATAATATATTTTTTGCGGTAAGCTACGGACCAAGTGTGACTATGCCACATCTTATAGGACGGCCACCTTGATCTAACTTTAGTTTCACTAAAATATAGGACTCACACTACTTAAAGCTACTTAAGTAGCGTAAAATATCTCGCACATTGCAGTTTTTGAGTTCCATAAGGCCATCGAAACAATACTTTCCCAGATGTTTGTACCCCCTGTAACCTAGCGCTGGGCATAAGCAGAGGAATTGAGTCACCGGCTCTTCCTCTTCCTCATCCATACAGCGTTTACAGAAATCATTTGCCATTGACACAAGCCTCCTCGCATTCTCCTCAATCAGGCAGTGTCTTGTGAGCACCCCCACGGCTATACTTAAGTCAGGTCTACTTAGGGATAGTTGTGTTTTGGAGCGCTTCAAGCCCAGTTTCAGCCAGACTTGCCGTGACATTGCATGTTATGGTCTTATTCCATCTCTTCTGTGCCGAGGATATTGCGTCATTTTTAAGCGCTATAAAAAGCGCTACTTTAGCCCTCCTCAGATTTGCCCTTTCCGGTTTCAATTGGAGAGTTGTACCTTTCCTTGCCAGTTTGTCAGCCCTGCAGGTCCTCAGAACGTCCGAGTGACCGGAGATCCAGACTATCTGGACATTGAAATGCTCACTGATTTCGTTAAGAGAAACTGATTCCAGCGACTTGATTGCCGCCTGTCCACATATATTGTTATATCCCTTGTGGATATGACATTATGCATCAACCAAGCAAGCGCTTCCTCAATCGCTACCACCTCAGCCTGGTACACACTGCAGTGATCGGGAAGACGAACGGATATATTCACATTTAATTTGTCACAACAGACTACAGCTCCGACTTTGCCATCTAGCTTGGAGCCGTCAGTGTAGAATTGTAAACTTCCAGTTTCTGTTGTTGACCTGTTTTTCTAGGATTCCCTTGAGTGGATAAGGGTCTGGAAGCCTTTTTCAAAGCATACAATCGGAATTGTGTAGTCACTATATTTTCCAAGTCTTCTGCCAATCGTCGAGTGGCCCGTCTGTAGACATTTCTACTCAAATACGGCAGAAAGTCGTGCAGCCACTCTCTAGATGCCACTCTCTGTTTACCAAATCTGTTGACAGGAAGAAGGTAGAGCATAGCCTCCAGTTTTCTTGTCTAGTGCTGGCCACCACACACTCACCCCATACATCAGAATCGTTCTGAATACATTGGTAAAGAGCCAGTGTACCAGCTCTAGTTTTAGACCTCATCTCCTACCAACGGCGTTCCTACATGAGTACAGAGCCATGTTAGACTTCTTTTTCTCTCTAAAATATTGGGCTTCTAAATTAGCCTAGTGTCCAAAATTATGCTCAGAAATCTTGCCTTATCAGTAAAGGCCAGTGCCGTGCCTTTTAAGGTAGGAGGGGTGACTACCGGAACTTTATATTTCTTGGTGAAGAGTACAAGCTCTGTTTTGGATGAATTTATATTCAGCCCACATTTGCTGGCCCACTTTTTAATGATCAAGGTCGCGTGTTGCATGACTTCCCCAATCGTGCTTAGGCACTTACCCGAGATCACGATCGCTATGTCATCTGCATAAGCTATCACCCATATTCCCTCCCTTTCCAGGTTTAAAAGTAATCCATTGATTACTTAGTTCCAGAGAAGAGGTGATAGGACACCACCTTGCGGAATTCCTCTAACTACTTGCCCCTTAATGGTGGATTCCCCTATCTCCACGTTAACAATCCTGCATCTAATTTATCAACCTTCTTAAGGGGTAGTCCATATCTAAGAAAGACAGTCTTTTTTGAACTGCCCCCGTCCTGACAATGTTAAAGGTGCCCTCTATATCGAAGAAGGCTACCATAAAGTACTCTTTCGAGTGAATTGATTTTTCAATTGTTCGCACCAAGGAATGCAGAGCCGTATCCACAGATCGCCCTTTCTAGTTCGCATGCTGAGAAGTCGCCTAATTACTGGGTTTTATTTTTGCACGTATGTACACATCAATCAGTCCTTCCAATGTTTTCAACAGAAAGGATGATAGAGTTATAGGTCTTAGGTTCTTTGGACAGGCCTGTGAATTCTTCCCCATTTTTGGGATAAAAATTACCCTAATCTCCGTTCATTTCTTAGGAATATAATTCAGCTTTAAACACCCCCTGAAGATCACCTCCAGCCATGGGAGAATGCTCGACGAGTGGTTTTGCAATTCCACTGAAATGATACCGCCCCGGCCTGCCATTGTATAGGGTCTAAAACCGTTTAGTGCTCATAGGATCCGGTTTTTGCACACGATTTCCTCCGGGTACCCCAACGATAATTTGTCCCTATTCCTACCAAGCTCCGTCGACACATCCACACTACTTGAGAAATGGGTTTCCAATAGGAGTGCCAATGATTCCTCACTAGACGTTGTCCACAGCCCATCTGGTTTAATTAAATAACTAGGGCTCGTCGGGCTCGTAGATAAGATTTTCTTGAGGCGCGAGGTCTCCGAAACACCTTCCATTTTATCACAGAATAGTCTCCTAGACCTCCTCTGTGCCTTCCTTAATTCCTTTTGATACTTTTTAAGGTGCTCCTTATAGGAGTCTTAATCCTGAGCTTCCCTAGAGCCTTTTGCTATGTTGAATGCTTTCCTACATCCTTCACGAAGGATTCCCCAATCTCTGGAGTACCATGCTGCTTTCTGCTTCCCCTTAGGTATTCTCTTGGGACAAGCAGTGTCCAAGGACAAGTTACATGCGCTTGAGATTTCCTTCACTAGGAAATCCAGCTCCTTCTCTGTGGCTAGGGTCTTTGGAGTATCCGTTGCTAGGAGTCAAATTTGAGATTTATTTTTATATTTTAAATAGAAGATATATAAATTGTGTGAAATCTTTATTTATTTTTATTGGAAAGTAAAGTTCACTAGTCGTTAAAATAACCTCCTTTGCTGGTTGGCCAGGCAGTCAATCTTTTACCAAATATTTGATTAATTTTTTCGCATAATGATGGTTCAATAAATGCTATTTACTCGTGTGAAATATTGCAATACGTCACATTATTTTAATTATAATGCCCAGGTAGATTGTAAATGCTTAATTTCCGTTGAAAAAACTGAATACGTTGGTTTTCGTAAAGAAAAAACGGATTTTAGGTCGTAACAAATAACTGCTGTGGTATCTTAGAATTAAAGTAGATACTGAAACACTTTTCATATAAATTAACTGTATTATATAGAAAACAAGTTTTAGATTTTTAGCTTAAGTTTGACGATTGCTAACAATTTTTTTTTTTACAAAAATGGTAAATTTGCGGCTTAAAAAAAATATTTTATTATTCTTAACACTCGTTATCTGACCAAATATCCCATTCATTAAAATAAATTGATCAATTTATAGTGAAATAATTTGTATTAAAACCATTTAAAACCACAAACCTAAATCAAATTCTTACCACAGATATATACACTATCGTACACCATTAAAAAGTGTATAAGATAAAACCACTTTTCGATTAATGAATTTTAAAAGCTTTCAAAAAATTATTTATTATAAATGTATACCAAACACACCCACACACATATATACAGTATATGGCAAAAAGCCTACCAACTTAATGAAAATTGATTCCTGTCAAATTAGATCTAACCCAAAAAAAAAAAATATCTTTGGTTCACTTAAACTAATTAGTATTCTAATGGCAGAAATTGATACTAAATTTCATTTGTTGTGGATTTAGGTTCTTTCAATTTACTTTTTATCAATTAATCTTATCTTATACATTGTATATATCGATACACACGTAACAAGGTTTTTTAGTATTCATCGAAGATATCGTATTAACTTTATGTTCATATATACATAGTAGAAGTTTTTGGAGCTTTTTTTTTGTATGTTCATGTATTAGAAATTTTCCTGCAAAATTAAAATAAAACTTTCAAGTGTAATGTTCTGCTAATACTTTATGTAGTCGATTTGAACGAGATTGAATAACAAAAAATTACAACCGAACTTTTCTCAAGCTTTTAATTCATTTAAAGTTAAGTATTAATTTTTTTAGTTTAGTATTCTGCCTGGATATTTTAGTTTTTTTTTTTTTAAATATATAATCAACGAGACAATATATATATATATATATATATATATATATATATATATATATATATATATATATATATATATATATATATATATATATATTGAAAAAAATTGTGTTATACCAATTGAATGTTTTTAAAGTTTTAAGAATTTTTTTTGTTGTTGTTGTCAAGTATGACTGAGTATAATTGTGTTCAAATAATTACCGATTTATATTAGGAGTTAACTAATTACGCTATTTTATTTTTTTTGTTACGAGCTTTTGTGAGTACCATAAAAGTTTTAATGTCGGTTAGAATCAAGTGTGATATAAGTTTCCATTCTATTAGACTAAATCATATTTTATGCTGATAAACTTTGTACAAATTGTCGTTAGTTATGTTTTCATAATGCAGATTATCGTTCAGGCAGAGGAACATTATATATCCACACCCATTATCTTTCCGATAATTGTTATTTCAATCATGTAATATTATGTTGAAGTAGTCAACAGCAATAAATCAAATTATAATATAATTTTTAATACAAAAAAAAAATTACAAAGCTTAAATGACACTCGTTTAATTGGATCATTAAATTTCATAATGAAAAATGATAAAGCGACAATTCATCGTTTTAAGACTTGGCTTTAGTAATGCTTTAATAAAACTCATAATAACATGATGCATAGTTTATTATATAAGCCCATTTCCGATTTATTGCCATTAATTAATTTATGTATTTATATATTTATATATATATATATATATATATATATATATATATATATATATATATATATATATATATATATATTATATATATATATCACCTCAGTAGTCGTCAGCCTTCGGTGTGTCGGACACAACTCTTTAGCAACCCAATCCACTTTCGAAGAAGAGGAATGTGAAACTTTTTTCCAAAACACTGCGTCGCGTGATTACTAAAGGCGCTACGTCATACGTTTACCATTCCGTTCAGAACCCTTAAACTTTGGAAACTCTCAAAATGCAGCTTTAAAACGTTCCATCATCTAAAGCGAAAACTTAATCGAGATCAGGCTCTTCGTAGTAAATACAATGAATTTATTGCGGAATATCAGGAGCTTGGTCACATGCAATCAATCAAATTAAGTGAACTTAAACACTCATACTATTTTTTACAATACCACTGTCTACAAAAGTTTTATAGTTCAACGACGAAACTACAGGTGGTACTCGATGGTTTAACTAAGACCTCTTCAAAAATGTCCCTTAATGAAGTATTGATGGTTAGCTCTACAATAGAACCTGATTTGTTTACGATCATCACAAAATCCAATGTAGATCAGATCACAAATTACAATGTACATTTTGACGTACTCCGTACCAATTGGCCTCCAACGTCATTTATGAAAATTTTTACGTGGATAACCGGCTCCAACACTATTAAAGACTGTATCAAAATACGAGATGAGTTAATCAAGCTTTTAGATAAGGGAGGATTCGAACTACGTAAATTCGGTTCAAACCATTCTGATATTATACAATCAATACCAAAAGACAAACGAGAGGTTCATCTCAACATATTGGATAACGACGTCATCAATAACCGAGTGGCACCACTTAAAGATGCATATTTATCTCGTCTAGAGCTGTGCGGTGCTCTGTTAATGGCTGAATTAATACAAAATTTGTTCAATATTATTGTCATGGATTTCTGGGGAATACTTTTGTCGCAAACCAGATTGCGAGAAAACACAATCTAATGGCACTTAAACAATTAACTGATAGATACGATAATCAGAAGTTAGTAGCACAAGATCACATTAAAGAACTCTTTAATTTGCCAACCATAATTGATCAGCTTCTTTCAGAAATTTCAAGTTTCTAATATACTCTCAAGTTGGCAGTTTAAAATTTAACTGGGCATTGCTATTTAAACCACATTACATACTGCAGTATTTGGATTGAAGCATAAAGTCGAAGAGCTGGAAATAATTTAGCAAGTGCCTCGTATAAAATATTAAGCGCAATCGTACAAACTCTTCCTATGATAATTATGGTCCTATGGTCAGAAAGCTGTGTCCCTCAAAACCAAAATAGAGTTAACACAACCATGCTATTGAAATTTATTCAAGATTACTTAAAAGTTAATTAAGCCCAGAGCCTGGGCACACATATAGCTCCAAGAAGTTGATTCGGGTCAAAGTGTTATCGAGTGGTATTTACGAGAGGTATCACTATTCATAGTCCTGTAACGTTATAAAAACAATTAAACAAATTAAATTAGCGTCAAAAATATTCCCAAATATTATGCCATTTATGCAAGCTAGGCTTATAAAGTACCAATCGAGTGAGAAGTGGTGGTCAATACCATTGGTAATTTTTTAGGTGAGGCAATTTTATTTTGTTGACAGTCTGGACAATTTCGAATAAAAGTTTTAATACGAGATAACATCTTCGAAAATGAATAACATCTTCTAATTCTCTGATAAGTTCGTATAATTGACCTGATGACCACCAATCTTGCTTCGATGATGTTCATACAAAATTTCGTTGATTTGGATTACGTCCGTTACATTTTGAACAGAATTATTTGTGAATATGATTGGTAATATAGTTTCAGAGCTAGGAATGTTCTCTGATTCGATGGTTTCGGAAATTTCAGGAGAGCTATTATTATCATTTGTTTCATTAATTTTATTTTTAATTTCCGATCGTGTTTAACTTTTATCAGCACTCCTTCTGGTGAAACTCATGGATAAATCATCAACTTTAATGCCAATTACTTTTATTGGACTGACTCGTTGATCATCCTTTAATGGATCAATTCCCTATCTACTAGGTGGAACACCTATATGTGGCCAATCGAATATCGATAATTTAATCATCATCTAAGTCAAAAAATTAATTACATGTGGAATCTAAGCTCAATTTTGCGGATTTAGAATCCAGAAGGTTAATACTCAACTTGCTCATTCTATCGAGCCACTGGTGGTCATACCTACTATTTGACCGCCATACCTACTCTTAGTGGATGAACATTAGAACAGTCCAAGTTGTAAATTTTTACAGGGTATTATTACTCCAGAGTAACACAGCAAATCTCATGTGATCAGTGCATTAGCAGAAATGGTTGACGATCTTCTCACGTCGTAAATTTGTTTGAGCCATAGTTTTTAATGCTTTTGAAAATTTTCTTGATTGACAAACTTATGTTGCAATAAATGCTCGACGAAAATTTGCTACTTCCTCATTTTGTTTTGCTTGTATAAGTGTTTGTAAAATACGATAACATCATTTGCACAACGAAGATTCTTTTGGGTTTAAATTTCTTTTGCTTACTTGTACGTTCAATATACTTTTCTGCGGCTTTGAAAAAACTGAATTTGATCTTAAATGCTTATGTGTTACCAAAACATGGGCATACATACAAATGATGCTAATTATATAGTTAGAAGATATTATTTTTCTGTTTAGTGTTTCTAGAATGATGATATAAAAATTAAATAGGTAATTGTACTTTGATAAAGGGTAGCCTAAAGTGAGGAATCTTAATGGTTGAAAACTTAAAGTTTATAAAAAAAGTAAGTATATATGTTTTTCCAACATTTATATCACTCAAGGCCGTACCCACTGTAAAGCAATTATCCAATCACCCTTTCGAGGCTACGGAGATAACCTATCCTAATATTTAACAAATTATTTTAAAAACTAAAATCCGTGAACGAAAACCACGATGACTCTGACAAATAAATCAAACAATATTAAATACATAAAAAAGCACAAAACATAATTAAAAGCTTTATTTTACGTAATAATTAATTTAAAAAATGAGTTTTAATTAACGTAATACACAATTAAGACCTAATAATGTACTCATTCTATTGTACATAATGAACACTGAACACTCCTTTTTTGATATGGCATAAAAAAGTTAATTGAAAATATATGTGACCTTTCAAAAGTTCATAATATAAAATCTCGTTAATGCAAAATCAATAAATCCAATTAAATTATGTATTATTATCATATTTACATTTTAAATAAATAATAATACAATTTTTTTAAACACATAATTATTTAAGTAATTAATACTATTTTATCAAATTAATAAAGAACTGACATAATATGTACACATATGCACATACACACATAAAATAGTAGATCAGTTCATAAAGTAAAAAGCTTTAAAAATTAACGTATGGTTTTTTTTTGGGTGTGTCACATTTAATTTAATCAGTACTCAATGCGCTTTTTGTATCTGTATACAACTAATGCTAGTTTAATATTCAATTTTATTAAATTCCCTAAAGTGAATTCAACACTTTCCGTTTATTTATAGTTTATTTACAAAACTATGAAATATTTTTAATATTTTAAACAATTTTAAATTATGTAAAATGGGGTTTCATTTAAATTAAATACAAAATATTATCGACCGCGGTTTCCAAATTTGTAGACACGAAAATAATTTATGAAAATATGCAAATATTTATCAACCATATTAAGGCTTTTATCGAGAGCTTTTGATCATAGTATCACTCATCAAAATCGGACTGCTATTATGTGCTTTATGGCGTAATTTATGTGAATTAATTATTTATCAAAATCAGGCAAGGGGTTAGCCTCTCATTATTTTTAAGCACGTAAGGTACCGCTCATCAAAATGGGACTGCTTTTAATTGTTTTATGGCTATTTTTCAACTGAACCCTAGTTAATTTACCTGCAAAACGTTAAAGGAATGACCAAGTATCCTTAATTCCTATTACAGTTTAAATTTTAACCATATATTTCCTAACGATTTTTTAATTTATTAATTTCAGCCTTGGGGTCATAATACCAATAGCAGATTATGTTTGCAAGACTTACTTTGGCATGCAAATTATAGATGACAAGTATTATATGAATAGTTATTAGGTTAAAATAAAGTTACGTCAACCAAAAATGTTTAAACATATACAATGGGAACCTAGAAAACCAACGAGCGACAAACTAAGATGCTATATGGACGAAATAGAAGAAAAATGGTTACTTCCACAATTAATACGTTTAGGTGCGGGTTTTTTACGGATAATACGGTAAAGTCAACCTAAGTACTTTTCTATTTTTCACATTAAAAGCTTTCCATTTTAATGAATTTACCATTTTAGAGCAAATGTGTACGTGATTGAGATATCAAAGACCAAATAAATGCGTATAGCGCCATCTAATAACAAAATTATAATGATAAAATAAAATATATGTAAAATCATTAAATTTTTTAAAGGATATTGCTGATTGGGATAAGGAATTCACGTGGAACAACATCTCGATCCTGATAAATCATATTATTGTGTATAAATAAAAGAGGAAACCAAAAAAATGACAAAAAGGCCTATTCAGCCATTTGCTCTGTATACTATCCCTAAATGTTGATTATCTCAAATAATATGTGTTTTTTGATTTTTTTTTGTAGTAAGATCAACTGGACCTGTATTATATTAGACAAGCAAATGTTGGTAGCTGTGGGGCTACCTAGAGTTCGTTGACAATACGGTTTAAAGTTTGGTGCTGATTAGTAGTCTTTTTTCATTCTAGCAAATATTTTCTTATTTAATGTTACAGCTCTCAATTCTTGAGTTTTGCTTAATTAACATCCCAATCCCGCTAAACTACATGCCTAAAAATCTGCCCGGAAATATTAAATATTATGGAGATGAATTATGTATGAACCAATTTGATTACAGATTTTAATTTTACAGGTTGAGAACTAGCGGCGTCAAAAATAGTTTGAACGGAAAATAATTTTTATTGGCACTAGCTCCAAATAAGGAGCCATATGACCTTTTAATTATAAAAATTCTGACCAAATTTTGACAAACAGCAATAAAAATTGCATTTATTCCATATTTTTACTATACGCGACAGTAAAAAAAAGTATACGATAGAAAATAAATTTACAAAAATTAAAAAAAAATTTGAAGAAGATTTACTGTCACGCTATAATGTGTTACTAAACGCGATAGTGAGACTGTCGTGATAGCAAATCTTTTTACAAAAATTTCATAAAAAAGGTGAAAAAGATTTACTATCCGCTAGAAGGCTAAAAAAAATTTTACTATACGCTGTCGGGCTAAATATTTGGTTATTTTTTTTCAAATTTATTTTTTGGGACTTGGCGTCGGCCATTTTGAATAGACTTCCAAATTTAAATTAAATTTTATGATATAAAAATTTGCTTAGCCGTGAGTGCAATTCGAACCTCAACTATTTCGGACCAATGAATTGCATATACCGCACCTTAAACCACTCGACCACCCTATATTATTGAAAAAGCGATATTTAAATGTGCATTTAAGCAGCAAAATAAATGATTCGTATGAGTCAGGTTTAAATTAAAAAATGTAATATTAAGTATTCCTGGCATCCCTAACAATTGCACCACTTTATATGTAGCTATATATTAAAAAGCTTACCTATCATTCATAAATATTCTTTTTCAAAACCCAATTTTGATCTCAAATTTTCAAAATAACAAAAACATAGAATTGGTATCAACATAATTATACTTGTATTTCAAAAAACAATTTGGTTATATATCTGGTTTATGTAAGCATTGTTAAGCAGAGCCACTTCTGGATAAGAAATCAATCTTCAATTATTTTAAATTTCTCCCAATTTCCTGGCTTAGATAACGTTTTGAATGTTCCAATGTGACATCTATTGGTTGAACTAGAGGAAGTAAAAAAAAATCAGGGGAAATTGTGGGTTTTGCAACAAACTCTGATTTCATATTACCTCATTTAGTTAAGTGCTTACTAAGCTATACATAGTTATCTCAGCTATTTATCATCAAATTGTGTATTGCTGCACTTTCCTGGGGCAGATAAGTTTGATGAGCCTCTTTGAGTTAAAGCCGTATTATATTGAAAGTCCAATTAGCAATAATCTCGTTCCTTTCTTTGCTGTTCAGTGATGTGAGAGGACAGGACCACTGAACAAAGTAGTTGGAAACTGATTACTATTCTGTGCATCAGCAATGTGCTAAATTTTCCCAGATCTCTGAAAACAAAAAAGAAAAATTGATTAAAAAATCTTGTTTTGTAATAACAAAGTTAGTTCATTACCTGAACTATTTTTTACCAGCCAAACCCTGTGAATGGGTTTTGAAATATCTTGCATTGATTTATTGATCATGTAGTAACCATCGTGTCAGCCAAAACTATTACCATAACTGATTTCGAATACATCGCAAAAGCTGCTGCTAAAACTCAGAACCGTAACCAGAATTGATAATGAAAAGAAATGCCGTGCTAGATGACCCAGTAAAAGAAGAAATGATAAGGATATTAAAGGAGCATATGATTATGGAGTTCCTCGGAAAATTCTGATGAACTTAAGTTGCCCTCGCAAATTGTGCAAATATATGTAGCGGTTTTGTGTGGACTATGGAATGGGGAGAGAAGTAAACATTAAACTTTCATGAGAGAGTAAAATTTTACTGACTTCCATGGTTATTCCACAATTGGCTGGTGATTCGGCCGATCTTTCCATTAATATTGAGCAATTTTTTACCAAACCATTAATGCTGTTGTATTATAGTTAAATGCACTAAAGTACAGTCACTTCAAATGTGAAGTAAATTGACTGAGCTATATAGAATCTAGTAAATGAGTGCAAAGTGACCCACAGAGGTTAGCGGCAGAAAAAGAATGGCCGACAGAAGAAACAAACATGATGTGAGAAGCTTTCTGACTGATGTTGATTGAATCAAAAGGTAAATTTTTGGCAAATCAAAAGGTGGGCGAGCTCATTATTTTGGGCACAGACCTATGCAATGCCGCAATAAGAGCAAACCTTTTACAAAAACAAATTGGTATAGAACGAAAAATGACATTCTTCATTCAGCACTATCGAAACCGGAAAAAAATTCTTATAACACGCAGGAGGCCGTGAGCTCTCCAATGTAAACAGTGTAGCCAGATCAAAGGCAAGCTCAAGATCAAAGGCATGATTTGTATAGATGGCTTCAATAGCACAATCGATGGAGAATGAGATAAGATCGCGGAGGAAAGCATGATGGTTAAAAGCAACACTTTGGAACACTTGGGTGTCAACAAGACTTTAGGGAAAGCCCGCAGCTGGTTTTATTGACTCGATTCTCAGAGAGACACGGAAGCCTAATATGGAAACGTGACATTTATCCTACCAACAAGAGACCCTAAACCAGAACACAAGAGTCGAAGCTTTTTTTGAAGGAATAGCGACTAATATTTCCAGTTCCGCCTACTTGAGTGAATGGATAGAAGCATATCCTATTGTCAATCAAGAGGCTTGCACTCAGTTGTATGAAGTTACGAAATTTAGCCTCCGGTAATATTGTAAAATTTTGTGACAAGGCCAATATGTTTCGGTTATTAAAGAGAATTTAACAGATGCTAGTATAAATGATTATAGGCTGAGCGTAGTTTTCCTGCGATAAAATGATACAAATAAATGACAGTTTCTGTATGCAGAGGTGATTGGAATTATGGTTACTTTTCGACTCTCTCAGTAGTCTTCAATCCAATACTATAGAGGTGGAGGCCCAATGTTTATGTGGATATATTAATTGAATACCTAAAAAGAAAGTCGATATAAAAGTTGTTTATGGTAATCTTATTTGAACTACTCACCCAGAAGAATTAAACAGATCAGTGATCACTGAATATTTTAATGCCGCCGTTTAGTAAACTACAGTAAGCTTCAACTAACTTTATAATGTTGCAGTTTTAAATAAATTGTAGTATGAATTATAAACAATAAGCTCTGAACTTTGGTCATTTAGCTTCCACACTGTATTTTCCAATTAATCCTTATGCCGCATCGCTAAGCTAAGGTTCCTCATTGCATTATTTACTAAGACCCGTTGGTTAAAGTTGCTAGAGATGAACGTTGGTATTTTTTCCAAACTGGCTATTTTTGGTCTCAGCATCACTATATTTTTATTCTGTTCATTGTTGAATTGAATTATGCTTTCTATTGCCACTTGACCATTACTAATCCCGGCTGTTAAATGTTTCAAGCCTACTGATTTATCGCGGTGTTGTAATTTTGATGTTATTGTTGTTCACACACAATTCAATCTTTTAGTTTTCCAATTCCGACTGATTAAGGTATTATGTTGAAACCGCAAGAAGTTCGATATATGGCAAATAATTGCCTACTTAATAAGATCTTACAAGAATCCAATAAAATGTAAGAAGTCCTGAAAAAAAATGAAAAACGGACACTATAAATTTGACTGATTAAAATATAGACTAATATGGTAATGTGTATGATTTGCAATCAACATTTAGGGTTATGATTTACGTCACAAAATAAAATGAGTCTATAACAACCAAACACAAGCACAACAACTAACAATAAATTGAGCATCTTTAACCGAGCGACATTTTAAACACAGATGGAAAAAGTAATGGCAAATCATAATAAAATTTAAATTAAAATTAAAATAAAACACATAATTTAATTACTTGCACAACAAATGTATACAACCAGTTCAAAACTTCACCGATTACTGTACTAGCAGACAAAACACAAAATTAAATATAAATAATATTCGGCAAACAGGTATTGACATGATTTAGCACGATATTAAATATCACACAATGATAACACTAACACAATCAAAGACCCACTGGCAACGGTAACTACAAAATAAATTAATTTACAATGCCACATTTCGATAAATACGCAGTCAAACTTTTATTGATGTGTAATATTGCGAACGTCGGATGATTAAACCGTTACGAATATTACCAATCAATTTATGAAAAATTAGGTCAATATATCACTGACCACACGCAAGAATTATAAGGATGATATTTATATAAATTCTGTTAATAATAATAAAATGGAGCCATTGTTGGCTCATACTGTATCAACAATCCGGCTCAAATGGAATCAATAACGAGTTTGGTTTTCATACTGTTCTATACAACCCGAAGAAGATGAGGCATTCTTGGCACATTATGACTGCATTTACTGCCTTTTTACATTAACTCAACTCATTTTCAGGTATTCCTAGATATTGGAAAGTAAACCTTAAGATATTTTGAGGGATTGAGTCACAAGGGTCGTTTCAAGTTTCAACTGCTTTGATGATAACACGGAGGTTTTATTATTCATTCCAAAAGGTACCATTGAGGTACCATTGAGCCGAATCAGATCACAAAAAGTACCATTGAGCCGAATCAGATCACCATTACAAACTGTGGCTGTTTTGATTTTTAGACAGCTCGAAAATGGTAAAAAATGGATGCAAATGTGGCGGATGTAATAAGAAGATCATCGAGGTGTACGAATACAAAGGGTTTTAGGCGCATTACAGAGTCCAAATGGTATGACAGTAAAGTGGTAAAGCGGGCGTCCTGACACGGTAAAAGCAGTTTTCTCCATAGACTCGGGATCTAATGGAATTTGCCAGAACGCATCCTTTAAGTCGATACTGGACATGAACTGAGTTCATTCTAATCGACTTAGCAAACCATCAATGAGGGGCAATGGGTAGGCATCTTTCCGTGTTACACCATTTAATTTCCGAGCGTCCATGCAAAGATGAACCTTTTCATTTGCCTTTAACACTCTGGTCAACGGTGAACTCGAAGGACCAGCACTCTCCGTGATCACACCTAAGGCCAACATTCTATCCAATTCAGCATCAATATTACGCTGAACAGCCGGAGATACCGAGAAAAACCGCTGCTTGTTGGGGTTTGCATCGCCCGTATCTATTTTATGCATGACTAAGGATGTTTTACCGAGACCATGTTCTGAGAGCTGGGAAACGAATCAATAATTTGTTGAAGCCTAATCGCTTGCTCAGGCGTTATATTGTGCTGTTTATTAGCTGTCTTCCACAAATCGTCCCTAGATACCTCCTCAATAATAGTGGGTTTTAAACCGAAACGATTCCAAAAATCATAACCCAGATAGAGCTCCTGATTCAGGTCGAGTATTAAAACAACTGGACTTTAAGAGTTTTCCCGAGGTATGTAATAGGTACCTGAACATAACCGAGCACCGAATGTTAAGCACCACTAGCCGTCTGTACTGAAGCAGTTAAGGGTCTGAGTGGCAAATCGTGTTTCTCGTTAAAGTTCATTCCATTTTTGCCTAGCGCACTGATAGTCGCACCACTATCAAGGAGACCTAAGATATTGGTACCAGCTATATTTACGGATGCATAAGGACGATTGTCAGTGAAATTGGATGAGCTAGATACGGAGGCAAACGTGGCTTTAGACAACTTGCGATATATTGTCCGTTTGCTACGGAAATAATTCATTGATCTGGTTTTATGATTCTTAAAAGTGATAAATTTAGGTGGATAATTAATTGAAGAGGATACTAAGTTACGGGAATTTGACTACATTTTCGTTTAGTCAGGGCATACAATTTCCGATCTGCATTCTCCGCTACTTCTGTTGTATTCGATGTGGGAGGCACTGGAATTTGTTGCTGGAAATGACTTTTCCCAAGGTTTCTCATTTCCAATAGTCCGTTTTCCGATCTCCAATTACAGTTTGAACAGTAAAGTGGATTATTACGGAGCGCGTGTCCGCAATAAAAAGCAGAATGAAGGAGGTTGAAAATAAGACGAATGATTAGGATATTGAATTGGAACGGTTAGATTTTGACTACTATCATGGAATTCGATTTGTTGTGGACCTTGGATCTTATTTCGAAGATCTGGCGGAGGTTGTGAATAACTCAATGGATAAGACAAAGATTGAGTTGGTGTTAGTTCGTGGATACTGCGAGAAAACCCAGGACCCATAGCAAGCTCGGGGTTGTAATTCATGTTTCTCCACGTCTCCTCAATTGCAACACATCTATTGACCATAACGGCAACGGAAGGAAATCTCTCACCAGCTACGGTAACTCTAAGTCCGGGACTCATATTCTTTCGTAGAATATCACAAAGTTCCATATCAGATAATCCGATTTTTAACGGAAGAGCTATACTCAAGATGTTGTAATAAAAATCGACGAACGATTCCTTAACTTTTTGCTTCCGGTGTTCTATGGTATTTTTAATATCACTATCAGTTCGACCATCTTGAAATGTAAAAACCCGTCCTTTAAGTCCTCCCAAGTACAATGGGGATTTCGCTCAAGTAATATCCAATAATGTTCTCGAGCCACTCCATGGAACAATAATCCGATATCATGCACATATGAGTCGCATGGTATGCCGTGAGTTACTGCCATAAGTTCAACTCTGTAGAAGAATTTTTGTACCGGCATACCCGTTGCAGTACCTGAAGGAGAACCATCGAAAGATATGTTCTATTTTTGGATGTCCACATGGGGAAAATAACGGTTTTGTGTCGAATGCTCGAAATGACTAAAAGGTGCCGATTGCAACGTAGGAGATACGCAGTAAGGTAACTGGAGTTTTGCCAGTAAACTTTAGTATTTGTTGTGTGTTGTTCATAATTAATCTGATTTAACGAAGGCTGAGTATATCTGGGTTTTCGATTTTCGGGTATTACAAATTTTGAAGTATTAGGAAGTGACCCTTGAAGTCGTGGGGTTTCTAGAGGGAGGAAAAACGGATTGTAAAGGAAAAGAGGAAGGAACAACAGGATGCGGCTGAGGGAAATTAGATGGGGCTGAGGTATGAGATACATTAGAAACAAACGTTGCATAATCAGATTTAAAAGGCGGGTTAACCATTTGCGCTATCGTAGGATGTGGGTTTTTAGAACCGGGTTCATGAAAACGGACTTGCTTGGAAGTATGTTCTATAACAATATCCTTCTGCTCTAGTACCTTGTCGCTCTGCTCATCTACATCCGGTAGAGTATCATATGCGTCTTTTTCGTGGATGGTATTTCGATCATCATTATCTCCATATTCCTTAATTCGAAGACTATTCAAAGTTTCTAGAGAAGTATTTTGTGTATGGGCATCTTGGAGCTTAGGTATTAGTTCCAAAATTGATTGACAGGACGCAGCTAAACTAGCAATGGAAGTTTGGACACTTTTTGAAGAGGACATACGACCTAGTCGTAACTTTGTGCCACAATCGAGATACCATTATTGTAAATTATTCGGGATCCACTCCATCGACTGACTTAAGGTGGTTTTGTAATTTAAAATGTAATGCCCTCAATTTTGTTGTACAAATACCGACTTCACGTCAGCGAGACTTTGCTGCTCGGGAGTGGGGACGAACCGGTAATAGCTCGGAATCTTTCAATTCTCTATCAAAACAAGATTGTAAATCAGCAATTTGTCGTATAATGGAACCTTTTAAGCTTCAAATCAAAGTAAAAGGACTGTGGTAGTGCTACTCCTGCTGGTCTTTAAAGGAATTGGAAAAGGAAATAATTGACAATAATAAATCTAAGATTAGGGAAGAAACGAAAAACAAGTAATCATAAGGACGCGCCAATATACCGGGTACAGACGTATGAATCAACAATATAAATTGGAAGCACGTGCGTGGTTAATTGAACGCGTACCGCAAAAAAAAAAATAAATAAAAGTAAAATATAGAAATTGTTTATTACCGACATGCCGTTGTTACCAACAACGCATTTAACGCGTATGCAGAAACCGTCGCGACGCATGAAGGTTATCCTATATAGTACATAATAACTGATAAAATCGGATTATACTGACACTAACTTCGACAGAATTTTTTTTTTGTTTTATGTTTATTTTAAGGCACTAGCTCCAAGGAAGGTGCCATCTGGCCTTCATTATTTAAAATTTTTTTTTTTAAATTACATTTAAAATTTTAAAATTTTTAATTTAATTTTTAATTATAATAATTATTATTTTTGTTTTTTAATTTTATTTACATTCACCTATCTTTCATTCATGATCCAGATTCATAATGTTATATCATGTATTCTAATAAATTCATAAATATCCTTATATACACTATTACCCATTTGCAGTAACTCTATTAGAGATCTTCCATTCCTGAGTGCATCGAAATCTACTCTATTGTGCCTATATTCAGAGCATGTTAAGAGTAGATGTTCGATGTCCTCTACAACCATACAAAATTCACACTGATTCGTTTCACTTAAATGACGTTTATACAAACATTCCTTCCAATTTCCATGATTCCACCTCACTCGTTCTATAATTCGTACCATTTTAGTGTCTCCCTTGATTTCCTTAAAAAAGGGTTTTTCAAGGGAGCACTACACAATTCAAAGTACTTCTTTCCTTTCACTTGATATTTTTGCATAAATTCATTCTCCCATTTGCTCCACAGATTCACTTGAAACGAAATAAATCTCTTGCATCCATATATTCATATTCTTTTACATCCTCATTCAAACAACCTGTTTTTGCAAACATATCGGCTCTTTCATTACCCTTGATCTGCAAGTGTGAAGGTATCCACTGAAGAACCACCTCACTCCCACATAATCTTAGGTATTCAAACAACATATCCACATACACATTGCCCTGAGAGCCCCCTCCCTAGTAATTAATTGAAGTGCACTCAAAGAGTCAGAAAGTAACCATACTCTCCTTCTCCCATCACTCATGGCCAACTTGATACCTTCCATAATCCCAATTAGCTCTGCATTCATTATACAGATTCTGTAATTTATTCGTATCATTTTCAATTTTTTCATTGCAAGAATGAAAATTCCTACACCCACTCTGTCACCATTTATACTAGCATCTGTATACACTTCTACACGTGCAAAGTATTCTACAAACATTCTATTAAATTCACTCTTAACCGATAATTCATTCATACTCGCCTTTGTTGTATCACCAAATTTCAATTTTACTATGAGATTGTCAGGAGGGCGGCTGAAACCGGCTTTTTTGATTTTGGAAAATAAGCTAATATTTTCAAAAATCAATCCAGATCTCTGTGTTTTTTTATATTCCGTACCTGCTTGCAATCTCTCCATCATTTCATTCACCAAAACATTACCTTTTGATATCATTCTCACTGTTTCACGCACGGTGATCCAGTCTCTCTTGTAATTGAGAGGTGAATCACCCATTTCAGACCATAGAGTATGTACTGGAGTTGAATTGATCGCACCCAATACCACTCTAGCACAAGCATTTTTTACTTTCATCAACCTTTCAAAACCTACTTCTGATCCATCTCCATACACACTCATTTCATACATAATTTTGGATGATACTAGCGCCTTTCGTATCATATCAGTCACACTAGGAGGGAGCGCATCCTAGTGTGACTTTACATTTTGGTTTGCTTACCCTTTTGATCACATTTAATCTACTTTTACAATTATCGGCTAATTTTTCCATATGCACCCTGAAATTTAATTTTTGGTCGATCCAGATTCCCAGATACAGCCATACAACAACATTTTCTCGTATTGACACGCAGATTTAATTCATTCAAAGCATTTA
Source organism: Tipula confusa (assembly GCA_963556175.1). Taxonomy (NCBI): domain Eukaryota; kingdom Metazoa; phylum Arthropoda; class Insecta; order Diptera; family Tipulidae; genus Tipula; species Tipula confusa. The sequence goes on along the minus strand of OY744477.1, from coordinate 147,109,498 downwards.
TTACCTGATTTACACATTCTTGACCTCAATTACATGCCACTTGCATATTTTGCCCTTTACCCATGATAACAAAGTCATCAGCAAATTGCAAAACAACCGTGTCCGCAGAATTAAAACGATGAACCGAGCTCGTATACAAATTGAAAAGAGTTGGTGAAATTTTACTCCTTTGCGGAAGTTCAATTTTCACTTCTCCTTCCCACTCATAATTCCTGCCTCATAAAACTAACTTACGATCTTTTATGAAACCATACACCCATTTGCAAATTTTTGAAGGGAAACCCAAATTCAGAAGAACTTGATACAGTTTCCCTGGTACTACATAATCATACGCTCTTTCAATATCTAAAAAAACCGCCACAATTTTCTTATTTTCCCATACAAACTTTTCCACACATTCGTTTGCCGAATGATTCCTTCGAAAACCGAAAGTGGTTTCTGGCAATAATTTTCTTTCATTCATGAATTTTTCAATTCTACCTTTTAACATACCATTCACAATTTTTACAAAAACATTTAACATTGATATACCCCTGTAATTTATTGCCAGATTCACATCTCGATCTCGTTTAGGAATTGGAACCACCCGGCTTTCCTTCCATTTTTCCGGTATTCTGATACTGATCCATTATTGAGAATTTGAAGCAGAGTTTCTTTTGCTTTGAATTCCAATTGTACAATCATTCTGTTCTCTATTCGTTCCTGGGGTCGTGGAAATTGATTGATCCAAAACCGCCAGAAATTCACTCCATTCAAATTTCATACACATTTCATCATTCACATATTGATTCATACTATCAGGTAATATACATTCATAACTGCCACCTAAATTATTCCGAAAATTCGTAATCATTTTTAAAAATTGATTCACGCTTACTTTTTTGGAGCACATTTCATTCACTCTTTCTATTTCACTCTCAAGTTGGTATATATCATTTATTTCATTCGATATGAGAATCTGATTCATACATCTGACCCACTTTTTTCCATTCATTAAAAATTTTTTTCTCAAAAATCATATGCACATCATACACCTCGGTTTCGATCAAGTGATGATCGCTACCTAGATTCTCATCTGAAACATTCCATGTGACTTGGCCAGCCAGTCCACTAGACATTATAGTAATGTCTAACGCACCGGCCTTGGCTCTAACATTCTCCATCCATGTTGGCCTTTCTTCGTTAAAGATAACCATATCGGAATCCAGAACGAGGTCAGCCAACAGATTGCCACATGCATCGTTGTTTTCACAACCCTATATTCTCGAATGCGCATTCATATCACCCGCCAGAATCCCGTCACTTTTTCCTCGCAACCAATCAAATAATTTATTTATATCTCTCAGTGCACATATTTTATCATTTCTACAGTTAATCAGATTTGCATAAACACTCAAAATTAATAAATTTCTGTTAAGATTCCGAGTTTTGGCGGCAATGACTTCTATGTGTTCGAAATTAGGCACGTCTACTATATTAAGCATGATGCTGTTACGTGTCACCACCGAATCCATCGGCCCTCAGTATTGACAGAAAATTATAGCCATTTATCCTAAACGTCTTGTGTTCTCGTTCCCGTGTTTCACTTATAATAATTACATTCAAACAATTATTAGCCAGATAATTCCGAAGCTTATCGCTTTTGGCATATATGCTTCGGATATTTATTTGACTAATTCTCATACATTCAGTGGATCTTCTGCCATTCGTTCTGCCATTCAAAAATCCAGGATGTTCTCACGAACTCTGGTTCATTTAATCCATTACAATATTTAATTCGGCTGGATTTAAAAATGTATACTTCTTGGCGTTGTTATTGTTACACTCATGTTGATGTTTGTTTGATAAAAAATTTTCTGGTTTTATTGGTGTTTTCATTGGTTCTATTGTTTTTTCTTCATTTTTTTTTCTGTTGTTTTTGTTGTTGTGTGTTTTATTTCATTAGTTTTGTTTAACTCATTTTCTGTAAATTTCGTATATTTGTTTTGATTGTTGTTGTTGTTATTGCTATTATTTTTGTGCATTAAAATTATGTTGTTTTGATTTTCTTTTTGGTTAATGTTGTTTTCGTTTGGATTTATGTTATCTTTCAAAACTTCACTAAAAGATTTAATTACATTTAATTTGGATGCTCCAGTTGTGTTGGCATTTTCTCTAATGTAAATTTCTTTGGCTCTGAAATAACTGATTCAGTCTATAGTTTTTATTCTGATTATTTCTTGTTCCATTTGGAACGTTGGGCATTTGGTATCAAACGCAGTGTGCTCTAGATTACAATTTGCACATCTGGTATTTAAACATTCGGCGTCTACTTGATCTTTAGATATTGGCTTAGAGCATTTAGCACATATTGGAGTTCTTAAACACCTCAGTTTGGTGTGTCCGTATCTTTGACAAGTATGGTATTGCATTGGCTTTGAGATGTAAAGTCTAACGTTTAATTTTAAAAACCCAGCTTTAATTTCGGATGGTAAAATTGTTGAATTGAATTGTTAAAATGTGAAGGGGTGTTTCCTTTAATTCTCCGTTGATTTTTCTTTTGATTCTTTCAACTTTTATCACTTTTTGATCTTGCAATTCGATTTGTATCTCTACCGTTGTCACGGACATTAAATCGTGGCTAAACACGACACCTTTTCAAAAATTTAGAAACTTATATTCTTCTACTAAAATTGACATATCGTAAATATTTTTGGCTTTTAACAAGGTCCTTGTGCCTTGATTATTGCTGGTTAGGACCAAAAGATCACCGCTCTTTAATCGTTGCGTTTCGTTATTTGTTATGTTTGCTAACACTTTTTGAATAATAAAGGGTGAAACACCTTTAAAGCTATTTTCCGAATCTGTCCTTTTAACAATAACGTACCGTTCCTAATTATTTTCATCAGTTGTGTTAAATCTCCGTTTCTTATTTTTTTCTTGTATTGTCGGATATTGGTTTGACCCCCTCGAGATCAATAGAGGGTTAAACCTTTTTGTTGTTTCAACTGGCATCCTGTCCGCAGGCAGTCGCCGTGATACCAAAAATTTGATTCAATAAATTAAGTAATATATGTACAAAAAAAAATTTAATTTGATTTTTCACAATAAAGTTTTTCTTTTAGTTTGAACTTTTTAATTTTTTAATTGAAATTCGTTTTTATAATTAAATAAATTCACAAAAAGGATCAAAATTTGTATATTAAAAAAATTTAATTTATATTTTCTTATATTTTTCTTTCCGCTTTGCAAATATTTGATGTTAATAGTACGGCTGCCTACGATTGACTGTCGACAGAAAATAAAACTGGAAATATGCTAGTGCGATTTGGTTTCATAAGCTATAAAAAAAAATTAACTTTAAAAATAAACTGTTAAACAGGTTATACATCTTAACAACCGAATCGACAGATGAACTGGATGACGACCGCGTGTACAATATATCAAAAAAAATTAAAAAAAAAATAATGAGAACTTAACGGGAATAGCATAGGAAAGAAAGGAAACCCGCTAGAAGAATGACCTCACTGAAATGCATTACTGTAATAACCATTAAGGTCACTTTAAGACAAGGAATAGGGAAGAGTGAGCCGAGTAAGTTTGGGCGCCACTGTAACAGTTTCCTCTGAAACTGTTACAGAATGTTCAATCAATTTATGAAAAATTGGGTCAATGTATCACTGACCACACGCAACAATTATAAGGGTCATATTTATATAAATTCTGCTAATAATTATAAAATGGAGCCTTTGCTGGCTCATACAACAATCTGGAGTATCAACAATCCGGCTCAAATGGATTGAATAACGAGTTTGCTCTTCATACTGTTCTATACAACCCGACGAAGATGTGGCATTCTAGACACATTTTGACCGCGTTTACTGTCTTTTTACATTAATCCAACTCTTATTCAGGTATTCCTAGATATCGGAAAGTAAAGCTTAAGATATTTTGAGGGATTGAGCCAAAAGTTACCATTGAGGTACCATTGAGCCAAATCAGATCACCATTACAAACTGGGGCTGTTTTGAGTTTAAGACCGCTCGAAAATGGTAAAAAATGGATGCAATTTGGTCCTAGCAGCTAAAAAACAGTTGAGCGATTTAAATGAAATTTACTACAGTTTATGGACTCACCGAAATGCTTATTTTTAAGGGTTTCATTGAGCCTAATCAGACCACTATTTAGTCTCTTTTAGAGGTATAATTGAGCCCATTTTATACTTGCCTTTACAGCTACTTTAACAAAACCTTAAAACGCTGATCCAACTAACTGTAACTTCCTTGTCATGGCTCATTATTTCTAAGCTTATCTTTAGCGTAAAAAATTTGCAGTTTACAGACAGACGATAGGAAACGAGACGATATATAGTTAATGTATTTGTGGTACATTAAAGACAAAACGAACAGATAAAAATCAACGAATGATAAATTGATTTCATTTTATATCGTGTTTGGATAAAATCTAAATGTATGACACATTTATGGAACGGGAAAAACCTGAAACTAAACCAACAACAACCAATTTTTTTTTTAACAAATTGTCTGTCAATTGACATCATTTCGGGATGTAAACGATGGTTGTAGGATAATGTGATGTGACACTGTCAAATATGCTGTTGAAAACTATATATATACATAAATTGTGTTACATTGATCTATAGCTATACATACATATGTAAATAACCGTCAATTTTTTTTATGCTAACTCATAAATGTGAACCATCTATACATAATATGGTTATGTAAGTGTATAATTTAAATCTCCTTGTTCTTAGAATTTGGATTTGTGTTTGCATATAGCAAAGTAATAATCGAAAAATTATTCATGATTTATGTAAGATGATTTAATGTGGAACATGATTAAGGAGTTACATTTTTAGTCTCATAATGTTTTTCAATGAGATACATATTTGAATAATCAACATAATTTTTTTTTGGCTCTGTAAAATTGGTAAACGTAACATGATGAATCGTAGGTTTATTTGCATTATCGCTATTGTGGAATTGGATTATGTATCTGAATTGCAAAATTAGTGTTTCGATTTTGATTATAGAATTTAACTGCCCAGAGTTGAGGTATTTCGCGTATTTTTCTTTCAACGTCTATTTGACTTAATAACATTTTAAGCTAAATATAACAGACGTAGATACAATTCCACAATAACTGACCATTGGAACAATCCAAATAGATTTTTCTCCTCCTTATATGTTTCATTTCCTACCATGATTTCTTTTGATTCTGCTAGCAGAGTTTTTGTACAAGTCATTGCTGCTTTTCCGATTTTTCTTTTTACTTAAAATCAGTCCAATTGTTTCAGCGCAAACAATGTATACAAAATCATTTACATCGTTTCCAGAGGTTAGGTCACTCCAATGCATCGTAAACATTTTTTAAACGAATGTCTTATCATTAGAATTCAAAAACTTGCCGAAAGGGACAACTAAACAAAAATTGGATGTTGGGCTGACTATTAGGCTAAATATCGATTCCACCAAAATTAAACTCGACCTCCGATTATGTTAATGGACATGCAGTTTAGGATTGGAATGTGGAACATGCTGCCGCATAGAAAACCGGACGCCAATTATTGACCCCAACCAGACCACTAATACCGATATTAATTTTTTTGATTTTGAAATAGCGTGAATTTTAGCATAAACTGAAAACAAATTGGTCTAAGAAATAATTGAACGATTTAAATCAAATTTGGACCACTTAATTTACTAAAGAAAACCTATTCTCTGAGGTATCATTGACCCCAATCAGACCACTAATACCGATTTAAATTTTTTTGATTTTGAAATAGCGCGAATTTAAGCATAAACTGAAAACAAATTGGCCTCAGCAGCTAATAAATAATTGAACGATTTAAATCAAATTTGGACCAGTTAATTTTACTAAAGAAAACGTATTCTCCGAGGTAATATTGACCCCAATCAGACCACTAATACCGATTTTAATTATTTTGATTTTGAAATAGCGTGAATTTTAGAAAAACTGAAAACAAATTTACCTCAGCAGCTAAGAATAATTGAACGATTTAAATCAAATTTGGACCAGTTAATTTTACTAAAGAAAACGTATTCTCCGAGGTATCATTGACCCCAATCAGACCACTAATACCGATTTTAATTTTTTTGATTTTGAAATAGCGAGAATTTTAGCAAAAACTGAAAACAAATTGGCCTCAGCAGCTAAGAAATAATTGAACGATTTAAATCAAATTTGGACCAGTTAATTTTACTAAAGAAAACCTATTCTCAGAGGTATCATTGACCCCAATCAGACCACTAATACCAATTTTAATTTTTTTGATTTTGAAATAGCGTGAATTTTAGCATAAACTGAAAACAAATTGGTCTAAGAAATAATTGAACGATTTAAATCAAATTTAGACCACTTAATTTACTAAAGAAAACCATTTCTCTGAGGTATCATTGACCCCAATCAGACCACTAATACCGATTTAAATTTTTTTGATTTTGAAATAGCGCGAATTTAAGCATAAACTGAAAACAATTTGGCCTCAGCAGCTAATAAATAATTGAACGATTTAAATCAAATTTGGACCAGTTAATTTTACTAAAGAAAACGTATTCTCCGAGGTAATATTGACCCCAATCAGACCACTAATACCGATTTTAATTTTTTTGATTTTGAAATAGCGTGAATTTTAGAAAAACTGAAAACAAATTGGCCTCAGCAGCTAAGAAATAATTGAACGATTTAAATCAAATTTGGACCAGTTAATTTTACTAAAGAAAACGTATTCTCCGAGGTATCATTGACCCCAATCAGACCACTAATACCGATTTTAATTTTTTTGATTTTGAAATAGCGAGAATTTTAGCAAAAACTGAAAACAAATTGGCCTCAGCAGCTAAGAAATAATTGAACGATTTAAATCAAATTTGGACCAGTTAATTTTACTAAAGAAAACCTATTCTCAGAGGTATCATTGACCCCAATCAGACCACTAATACCAATTTTAATTTTTTTGATTTTGAAATAGTGTGAATTTTAGCAAAAACTGAAAACAAATTGGCCTCAGCAGCTAAGAAATAATTGAACGATTTAAATCAAATTTGGACCAGTTAATTTTACTAAAGAAAACCTATTCTCCGAGGTATCATTGACCCCAATCAGACCACTAATACCGATTTTAATTTTTTTTGATTTTGAAATAGCGTGAATTTTAGCAAAAACTGAAAACAAATTGGCCTCAGCAGCTAAGAAATACTTGAACGATTTAAATCAAATTTGGACCAGTTAATTTTACTTAAGAAAACCTATTCTCAGAGGTATCATTGACCCCAATCAGACCACTAATACCGATTTTAATTTTTTTGATTTTGAAATAGCGTGAATTTTAGCAAAAACTGAAAACAAATTGGCCTCAGCAGCTAAGAAATACTTGAACGATTTAAATCAAATTTGGACCAGTTAATTTTACTAAAGAAAACCTATTCTCAGAGGTATCAGTGACCCCAATCAAACCACTAATACCAATTTTAATTTTATTGATTTTAAAATAGCGTGAATTTTAGCAAAAACTGAAAACAAATTGGCCTTAGCAGCTAAGAAATAATTGAACGATTTAAATCAAATTTGGACCAGTTAATTTACTAACGAAAACCTATTCTCCGAGGTATCATTGACCCCAATCAGACCACTAATACCGATTTTATTTTTTTTGATTTTGAAATTGCGTGAATTTTAGCAAAAACTGAAAACAAATTGGCCTCAGCAGCTAAGAAATAATTGAACGATTTTAATCAAATTTGGACCAGTCAATTTACTAAAGAAAACCTATTCTCAGAGGTATCATTGACCCCAATCAGACCACTAATACCGATTTTAATTTTTTTGATTTTATAATACCGTGAATTTTAGCAAAAACTGAAAACAAATTGGCCTCAGCAGCTAAGAAATAATTGAATGATGGCCAGAAAAATGGCTTCAGTTTAGGGACTCATTCAAAATAATGGTGGCTGGTAATCCAGCATTGTCGAATTTAGAGGAATTTAATTATCTGAGCGGAAGTTTATAGATGGTGAAGCCAAAGGTGTAATCGATGAAATAGATTTTTGTAATGACGGATTCAAATTGGCGAAGGACGCCTTAATGTCAAGATTTGACGATGAAAAATCGATTATAGACAAACATATTCGGTCATGTTTTAATTTAAAGCCAGTTTAAAGGGAATCCAAGTCAGAGTTACAACAACTCTTAGATGACAGTTTGAGGAGTTTACGTGCGCTAGAAAATTTGGGACAAAAATTGAGTGATGTTGTAATGGTTTATACTGTTAAAGAACGGTTGGATAAAGAAACAAGGAAAATATAGGAAAACGAATTTAAGTTAAATACCAATCCAACCTGGTAGACTTTTTGCAGGGTCGTTGTCGAATTTTAGTCGCATTAGGTGAAAAAGAAAAAACATGAATTAGGAGCATCATCTGGTCATAAAAAACAAACAAGAATCCCACTTTAAAGCTTTTGTATCATCGAAAATATAACAAGAATATAAACCGTATGTGTGTGGAATGTGTAAGCAAGATCACTTTATCGACAATTGTCGAAATTTTTTAGATTTAACTGCCGTAAAGCGATATGAAAAGGCAAGACCGATTAGTTTATGTCTAAATTGTTTAAAAGGCCGACATAAAGCCTTTGAATTTAGAAGACCTAGATGTTTGCATTGCAATCAAAAACACTATAAGCTTTTACACATGAACTTATAGCAAATACGACTGCAAGTGAATCTAGCAATTTGCAACAAATAAAATGTAGTACAAGCCCGTGCACATTTCAATCGTGCAATATCAAGCGTTGCTTAATTCAGCATCGCAATCCAATATTATTTCATCAGATTTGGCTGATAAATTGGCTATATTAAAGAGTAGCATAGTGTCATCAATTACACGTCTGTAGCAATTGCTTGCTAAAATCAAATCTCGAATAAATGATTTTAGCAGTGAATTAGATTTTCTGGTGATACCAGAAATAGCAAATAATCTGCCTACTGAATACATATACATTGATGATTGGCCTATTTCAAGTGACGTGAAACTAACCAATCCTAGTTTTAACATTCCAGGATCAGTAGACGTACTATTAGAGGCTGAAATATTTTATAAGAATCTTATAAATGGAAATCTAGAATTAACACAGAATTTGCCAACGTAACAAAACACGGTGTTTGGATGGGTGCGATTGACGGCAAATTCGAAAAAAAATTTAATTTCCTTTTGTCATCACATGATGATTAGGGTGGCTTTGATAAGGGTGTAAGGTTAGATCATCAGGTGCAAAGATTTTGGGAAGCTGAATCATGTGATCCCAAACCAATCTTGACATTAGAAGAAAAACATTGCGAGAAGTTGTTTATGGATACATATTCGAGGGATGAAATGAGTCGGTTTACAGTAAATTTACCATTGAAAGAAAATGTTGTGTCCTTAGGGGATTCAAAAGCTATAGCAATAAAATGATTTGAATGTTTAGAAAGGAAACTTGAACGAAATCCCGAACTCAAAAGCCTGTACGTTGATTTCTTGCGGAAATACGAACAGCTAGGTCATATGAATGTGAGCCAAATAAATATTAATCAATCATTGGTATATTTCTTACCGCATCATGCCGTATTCAAATTAGGCAGTAGTACTACTAAGTTACGCAAAGGGTGTTTGATCCTTTAGGCCTTATGTCTCGTTATAGTAACTGAAAAAATTTTGATTCAGCAAATTTAGTCCAATAAAATCGAATAGGATGAAATAATTCTAGATAATCTACAAATAGTGTGGGAACAATTTCACAACAGCTTAGGTATGTTGGATACAATACAAATAAATAGATGTGTCGTTCCAGAAAATAAAGTTCGAATAGAGATTCACAGATTCTCGGATGTTTCTCAAAAGGCGTACGGTGCGTGTGTTTATTTGAAATGCATAAATCATGAATGTCAAGTTAGTGTGAACCTTTTATGTAGCAAATTCCGGATAGCTCATTTAAAGGTAATTTCAATTCCAAGGTTAGAACTCAATGCGGCATCACTTTTGGCTAATTTGGTAGTTAAGGTAAAAGATTCATTGAATATCGATGTAGGGAAGATTTTTATGTGGTCGGATTCTAGTATAGTGCTAGCATGGTTGAAATTAACACCATATCAATTGAAAACATATGTAGCGTGTGCCAAATCCAAGAATTATCAGCAGGTATGGTTGGGAGACATGTAAACTGCAAAAACAATGCTGCCGATATTTTATCTAGGGGTGCTATGCCGGCGGAATTAGAAGGAAATTCACAGTGATTCAATGAGCCAACCTTTTTGTTGGAATCAGAAAAGGATTGACCGAGTAAATTTTTGGAGTCTAATGTAGAGTTACCAGATCTACAGAACCAAGATTTAGTATTCGTAAGATTGCTGTATAAAGATATTTTTTTGAGCGAAAGGTATAGTCATTTACCAAAATTGGTTCGTGTCGTAGCATATTGTAAACATTTTGTGTACAACTCGGGGAGGGAAAATAAGATCAACCGAAAGCGTGGTGTGTTGAAACCAGCTGAGTTGTCTGACGCGATGAAGAGTTTGATTAAGATTGTTCAATATTCGGTGTTCAGTATATTCGGTGTTTAGTTTATCACCATTTGTCGACGTCGAGGGCGTATTGAGAGTGAGTGGCAGATTAAGCAAGAATTCATTGGATTTTGATCACAAGCACCAAATATTATTGCCAAGACATCATTTTACTACTATATTAGCTAAAGAAGAACACATTAAAAACTTGCATGGAGGTGTTCAATCTACGATGTTCCAAATTCGTCAACAGTACTGAATTATAAACGGGAAAAATTAAGTAAAACAAATTATACACAGCTGCATTTCATGCTTTAAAACCAAACCAAGACATTTGGAACAAATAATGGGTGACCTACCGTCAAACCGCATAGAGATGGTGACACCATTCTACACTACAGGGTTAGATTTTTGTGATCCTTTCTCTGTACGCTATAGAAACCGGAGAAAAGATACCTTTAATAAGGTTTATGTATGTATTTTTGTATGCTTCGCCACCAAGGCTGTTCACTTAGAGGTGGTCGAAGATGCAACGGCGGATTTATTTATTGGGTGTCTCAAACGGTTCTTCAGTCGTAGAGGCAAAAATGTCACGAATAATTTCGTAGAGGCAAAAATGTCACGAATAATGAAATAAAATAAATCAAAATTTGTAGCATTCCATTAAAAGTAAAGAGTTTTACAGTCCACTCATCAGCATCAAGGGATACAACATTCCACCTATTCACTGACCACAAACCTTTGATTTTTGGTTTTTAGCCCAATCCTGTCAAAGCATATCCAGACAATTCAATTATAGGAGCGGATCAAGTTTGTAAGCAGTAACAACTAATTAAAGTCACATCAAAACTCTGAAAGCAGTTTTCATACCAAAGATATTTTTTGTGATGGAAAAAACTCGATACCAATATTATTGTGGGATTAAATCAACGACCTGATTAAACCAACGCTCTACGGGTGGTATTGAAAACGGCAAATGTCAGTGTAGACCATAGTTTAGGAGTGGTGGAAAACCAGAAAAATGATTCGTTTGTTTAAAAACCGAGAACCTATCTGAATTGAAATGTTACTTTAAAAAGTGAGTCAATTTTCATGTGTATAAATAGAATTACTTTTAGAAAATCCATTTATAGGGAAACACCGGCATGAATTTTAAAGTAACTAAACCAATTATTCAATTTATACATAAAAATGATATATGATGTCAACGTTTAGTGGTTTCAACTGTATATATATATATATATATATATATATATATATATATATATATATATATATATATATATATATATATATATTATATATATATATATATATATATATATATATATATATATATATATATATATTTCGAAACATCAATTTGTCATTTTTAAATAATTTAACAAGTATCCAAAACAATTAATCATATGGATTCGTTAATTACTGTCTAATTACAGTCATAATTTATCCAAACATATAAATTACAACAAAACGTTGATTAAAAATTTATATTGAAATATAACGAAAACATAAAAAAATCAATCGTGCCTATGTTCATGTATCAAAAGTGTGTGTATATCAATTTATTTCAATAATCATACAGGGTTGAGGTTATTTTGTAATCCAAATCTCGAACAACATAAATTTATTGTTCCAAAAAAAAAAAATAAAAAATGAAAAAAACGAAACATTAAATCGAACGTGTGGAGGAGAACAAGTGCGGCTCCAATAAAATGTACTAGACCTCCCATTGATTTAGTAAGAATTGGTATTTTGTTATATCGAATGTATCCGCGATGGATATATACACACGTTTATATACATAGAAAACCAATATAATACAAAATGTTTTAATATTTCATATTATATGTTTAACAAATGTATGTATAAGAAACGATATCATGTTACCAATCCAAACTCCAAAAGAAATAAAAAATTTACGTCTTCATTGTTTTGTAATATTTGGTTTGGTTTGGTAAATTTTTTATTTTTATTTTTTTCGTTAAAAAAGGTTACAGAAGTACACAAATTTATTGTATAAACATAAATCAATGATTTATTAATTCAATTATTGATTAAATGGCCAATAATTAATTTATATTGGTTTATAAAGTGGAATGGTGTGTAGTTTGAGTGTGAGAAAAATAACAGGTGGAATTTGATATGATGTATGAGGGTATATTGAGTTACGACAGGTTGGCACCAAATTTTATCGGATTCCTTAACATTGTAAACTTTGATAATCACAACCGTTACGGTAATACTGGAGTTTTGCATTAGAGAGATCTCGCACGGTCATCCAAACGGAGCATATAAACCACAAAGATGCAGCAGAAATTACTGAAACACAATTACTGAAAATTAATAAACGAATGCAATCAGTAATGAAACACTAGTTTCCAGGCGCTACTACCCACAGCAATAGTGTAAATAAGAGACTGTTTCGGAAGATACCAAAAATGTAGATTACTCTTGGATTCGCGCGCACAGGCATCGTTTATATTAGAAAGTTGTATGCAGCGATTACACATTTCAAAGGAAAATGCGAATTTTTCAATAAAGAGGCTGGCTCCTGATTCAATTCACACAATAGAAAAGGCCTCGATTGCATTTTTTTCATGCTATGCCAATCATAGAACTGGAAATGAATGTGTTAATATTAAATAAGCTACCAACCGAATTCTTTAGCCAATACATCAATGTAAACATTTACAACTTGCAGATCCCAGCTATAATAAACCAAGCCATATTGATATAATGATTGGTGCCGATAAACTCTTTAGTATATTACAAACAGGTCGTATTGGAACTCATAATAAATTGCTAATAGCACCAAATACGATATTTGGATGGGTCATATCCGGAGAATGGAAATGTTATAATGATAAGAAAGATGAACAGTCCGATACCTCGAGTTACAATTTTCACGTAAACGTAGACAATGATGAAGCTTTGCGAAAGTTTTGGGAGTTGAAAGAAATCCAAACTTGTGATCCATTCACGAGAGATGAGCGAAAATGCGAAACACACTTTAAGGCACATTACAATCGAAAGGCAGAGGGTAGATACATAGTGAAAATTCCGTTTTAAAACCAATTCCCAAAATTAGGAAACTCTATCCATATTGCAACCAAACGTTTTCATAACTTGGAGCGAAAATTAAATTCAAATGCGAAGCTAAAGCGGGAATATGTAAAGATAATGCAAGAATACATAGAACTAGGACACATGCGAGAAATACATTACACATATATGAACTACACTGGGAGTTTTTACCTACCGCATCACTGCGTGGTGAATGAATCCAGCAAAACAACCAAACTTCCCGGGGTATTTAATGGATCTTGTAAGTCAAGTAATGGGTTATTGATAAACGAGAATATGCTTATTGGGCCTACAATACAACCATCACTTTGGGAAACATTAGCAAGATTTCGATACCACAAAGCACATGCTAACTACAGTAACTTTTTGATTAGCGAGTTCAGCCTTACTAGCTATTAGAGCGCTTCGTGTAACATCTTATAATATGAATGAAGAATACACAGATGCGACACAGGCAATGAGAAACGATTTTTATGTGGATGACATATGCTGACAGGTGCAGAATATTTAGAAAGGGCTATGAATTTAAAAGAAAACTTACAAAGAATCATTGGTAAATCCAAGTTTATCTTAAGAAAATGGATGTCAAATGATAAGGATTTAACAGAGATATCAAACGAAAGTATAACGGATATAAGTTTTCGGGAGATAGATGGAGCTGAAATTCACAAAAAGGTTCTTGGCTTACAATAGAGTTCCACAATGGACACTTTTTCTTTTTCGGTTAAAATACCCAAAAACAAAATATTAACTAAACGAACATTAATCTCTGACGCGTCAAGAATATTGGACCAATTTGTTTGGAAACTTTATGGTTACGAAAGCTAGGGGATGAGATGATGAATTGCTAAAGGAAGAATTCAAGGAATTAACAAAACTTAGAATCAAGAGGTATATACCCCGATGAGAAAAGTAGAATTACATGGATTTTCTGACGCTAGTGAACGAGCCTATTCTGCAGTGGCGTACTGTTGATCTACAGATGATAACGGAGTAACTTATGTAACATTGATTGCATCCAAGACTAAAGTTGCTCCAATAAAACAAGTTAGCTTTCCAAGATTGGAGTTGTGCGGAGCTCATCAAAACTGTTTGCATGGACATATTCAGCGATAGTTATTGCATGGTTATCAGATCATCCGGTAAAATGGAAAACTTTCGTAGGTAATAGGATTGCAAAAATGATAAATGTAGTGCCAAGACAACAATAGAACCATGTCAAGTCAGAACAAAATCCAGTGGACTATGTATGCACCAAGAGAAAATTCCTATCAAAGCTATTAAACCTGCAACAATGGTGGCAAAGCTCGGCTTGGTTGGAGTTGAATAGTGAGTTCTGGCCCAATTATGAACAAACCTTTGGCGAATGTAATGTCAATTTGGAAAGGCGAAATAAAAGGCCATCCGCTATGTTTCTACTTCATTGCGAAAATACAGGCCACATAATTGAAGAACTAATAGCAAGAACATTTTCAATAGTAAGTTAAAAAGAATTTCAAGTTTCATTAACAGATTCGTAGCTAATGTGAGAGACCACTCAAACAATCGTAAACTTACTCCACTAATGGTAGAGGAATTAGAAAATGCAACCAAGCAGGTAATTAAATACGTACAGAGCATAGAGTTTCATGTAGATTTAAAACAACTCAAACCAAAGAAAGAAGTAAAAGCAACAAGTAACCTGCGACCACTCACACCATTTGTTAATGATGGTGATATACTTAGAGTTGGTGGAAGATTGAATAACTCAACGAGCCAATATGACTCGAAATACCAGATCATTCTACCCAAATCCCATGTCCAGAGTCGATTGATAATTTCCATTGTCCATAACCAATCTTATTTAACATCCCATCTTACCCACCAAAAATATTAAATAGTCCGAAGCAGAGAACTTGTTAGAGCGGAAATAAACAAATGCATAAGATGTTTCTGGCACAGGGCAAAGGCGACTAAACCACTAATGGGTAATTTATCAGCTGTCAGAACCACACCAGCACGGCCCTTTAGTAAATGTGAAGTGGATTATGCTTTGATTATGCCTTGAAAAGATTTGCTTCACAAAGGGGGTGTCGAAAGAAATATTTAGCGACAACGGAACTAATTACTTCGGAGCAAAGCGACAACTCAAATAGGTATACAAAATGTTAAGATCTAAATCATTTAATAATTTAGTTACAGAATATTTAGCACCAAACACGATTCAATTCCAACTTTGTTGGTTATCTGAAGACGATACCACAATCGAGAATCTGACGCCTGCACATTTTTTAAAAGAGTCTACGTTATCAGCTATACCAGAAGTTGACTTTGAAAATATACCATTATCGCGATGGCAGCAACGAGTGAAGGGATTCTGGAATCGTTTCAGCAAAGAATATCTGAACATACTTCAACAGCGACAGAAATGGCCTAAAATAATGGAAAATATAAAAATCAACGATTTAGTATTAATCAAAGAGGATATTTTGCCGCAGCTAAATGGCTGTCACGGCTACGCTTGCCACACCATATCCTTTTCATGAAATTTTATATGACCAATTGTATGTCCTAGCTAACTTCACGGATTCCATCTTTAAGGTCTTGAATCGATTGTGGAGCATTGACATAGGCCATATTTTTCATAAAAAAGTCTAATGGTGTTTAATCACAAGATCTCGGTGCCCAATTGTGATCACCTCTTCGAGATTTAACACGGTCAGAAAACTTTTCTTGCAAAATTGCGATTGTGTCGTTGCTTGTGTAACACGTAGCGCCGTCTTGCTGAAATAAACGTCGTCCACATCAATCTCTTCCAATTCCTGCCATAAAAAATCATTAACCATAGCTCAGAAGCGCAATCCATTCACCGTGACAGTTGCACCCGCCTCATTTTCGAAGTCAACTTTAACAATTTCAATGCGTTATTGAAGCGTGTATCGTATAACCGCAGTTTTAGTAATGGCGTAGTTTTTACTTGTCAAATGTTAAAAGATGGTAGATTCAAAATTGACAGCTGCCCAAATAGCAGGCTATTCAAAATGAAACTTCTTATTGGGTAACCCATAAGTTGCTTGAAATGCGTGGACGTCGAGGTAGAAATAACTGGTTTCAATTTATAGACCTGCAACTCTTCACAGGCTTTCTTTCTATCAACAATATTATGATGTTCACATCCTATGATGCATTGATTCGGATTTTCCTAAACCTTTTTGGGAACTATTTTTTCTGTATTCTTAACCTGGTTAATTATTATATTTGACTAGATTGTACTATGGGTCCTAATAGACATTCAGCTAGTGGCCGTTTAAAGTACTAAAAACAACTTTTAATTTCAAAGTACAAATAATTGTTTAAAGAAGATTCGGTTCCTTCGTGCGAGGATATCAGAAATCAATGAGTAATGTATGGAATACATAACGGTAACTTTATTGATGGTAAAAATAATACCTTAGTATCACCGGTTGAAATAAAACCGCCTCAAGATCAACCTGCTTTGTTTCCCAATTCCACAATCCCATTTTTCTTTACATCTGCTTGCAATTGAATCAATAATTCCGGAATTTGACCCTCATGGCAAAACTGGACTATCATCAAAACAGTAGGGAACACGTTTAAATGATTTGAAAGAATTTCATGAGTGAACCGACAAAAAGGTATTTTATTATGCGACAATGTGACTTAAAGGAACTGCCAGAGCTTGGTACCCTACGTGGGAAAGACCTCTATCTACATTCGATGAGTTTAGTAAACAAATGTTATTAAGTTTTATGATATTTACCGACAAGGCTCTCGTGCATCAGCATTTACATGCCTGTCGAAATTTTGCCAATGAAACATACGAAAACTATTTTTATGGCATACGACAAATGGCAAGAAGTGCTGATTTGAGTGAGGCAACTATCATCAGATATATCATCATGGGAATTAGTAATACTGATGCACAACGATCGTTATCTTTAACTTCTTTTAAACATTCCGATGAGGTATTACGTGTTCTGCAATATTACGAGCACTTAAATAGTCATAAGCAAGTAATTGACCAGAAAATCAGTCCACATAAACAACAAGACATTGGTAGCAACTTTAAAAATATGAAAACTGGAAATCAAGACTCAAACCTTTCCACTAACCATCAATCACAAATGAAGTGTTACAACTGTAACTTGATAGGATATATATCTTGTAAAGTCACCAAATTTCAACGACGTATTCGTTGAGCTAAGTGTGGTCGAAACCATTCATGAGCTCCATACGGACGCTACTAGAATTGGTTTCGGAACAATTTTACTCCAAAAACAAGAAGATGGTCACTTTGATCCCGTTTCATACTTTAGTAAGCGCACCATTGATCCCGAAAGCCGGTATCATTCTTTTGAATTGGAAGCTGTTGCTATAGTATACACCCTGCAAAGATTTCATGTTTTTGTTCATGGAATCCCGCGTTCAAGATAATTACCGACTGTAACTCCTTGAAGCAAACATTAGAAAAAAAGATTCTAATAGTCGGATCATGATGCGTTGGTCACTTCTTTTAGAAAATTATGAATATGAGATCATTCATCGAGATAATAAGCGTATGAAACATGTCAATGTGCTGAGTCGAGCTCATGGGATATTATCCATAACCGAATGTACATTTTCTCAGACCCTTGCGATGTATCAGCTTACAGATGGGAAAGTTAGGCAATCACTTTCAGAAATTAACCGGGTCACGAACATGAGTTATTTACTGTTCGGGACAATTCACTGTATCATAAAGAAAATCGGACCTTTTGGTGTTAGTAAGACTAAGGAATTAATACGCAGGTCTTACTGGTTCCCGCAACATGGAAGAAAAAGTTAACACTTTATTAAAGCATGTTTTAAGTGTTTAGTATTACCACCAAAGGAAGGCAAGAAGGATTCCTAAATCTGTTTCACAAATTCGATAAGCTATTTCATACGGTTCACATATAGACCGCTTGGGTTCTTTTGAAACCAGTAACCATGGATACAATTATATTTTAGTTGTGGTTGACGGCTTTACCAAATTTGTTAAATTCTATACCCGACAAAACTACTCAGACTACTGAAGCTATAAAATGTTTAAAAATTATTTTGTGCAATTAAGTGTACCAATCCGTTTAATTTCAGATCGTGGGTCGTGTTTCACTTCTAAACATTTTAAAACATTTATGGATTCGCATGGTATCAAATTTATACAAAATGCTATTAGTTCACAGCAATCAAACGGTCAATCAAAACGGATGAACCGCACTCTGGTACCAATTTTGGCGAAATTAATAAACATGGGAAATAACAAAAATTGGTATTCCTTTCTCATCGATACCAAATTTGCATTTAATAACACCGTTGATCGCACAATTAAATCGCGAAAAGTACAAAAGCTGGCGTGGACTGGGACTCCTATAAGGAAGTTCTCAAATCATATAAATACAAATAAATACGAAGTGCCAAAAAGAAAGCTTCGAGACAACGAAATGCAACTTTACAAGTTAAGGCCTACATTAGAGGAGAGACTCGAAGAGCTTAAACCAGTGAAAGGTTCACCTGCTGATATCAAGGCAGCAACACTAGCATTCATTCTCAATTTGCCGGAGATTAGTCTTGACACTTTCTCTGGAGATTTAATTAATTGGAAAGGGTTTATTGAATTATTCGATAACCACGTGCATAGCAACCCAAAGCTCAATGACTTAACAAAATTGCAGTATCTCAAACATTCGGCTAAGGGCAGTGCTGCAAGGAATTTAAGAATTAGGATTTTCTTGCAGCAAATAATGCAGAAGCGCGAAAGTTATTGTTCGACAGGTTGACAAACCAAATCAAATAGTTGAAAAGCACATTAAGGCTTTATTCTCAGTCAAATCACTAGACAAGGCAACTTTAAGTAACTTATTGAACCTCGTTGATGAATTCAATTCACATATTAGGTCGCTAAATAAACTTGAACGTCCAGTACATTACTGGGATGATCTACTTGTCTTTTTGATGTGTACCTAGCTTGATTCTGCAGATACCAAGATGAAATAAAGAGAGGAAGCTCCTCGAAATGCTCTGCTCACATTGAGCGACCTATGTGAATTTATACAAGTTCGCAGTCATCGAATAGATAGTTGCAACAAGGCTGACAATGGTCCATTACCGCCAGATTGTCTCTCTAACGTATATCTAGTCAAATTGCACGAATATCAATTATATTCCAACGAACGGCTTCTGCGTTCACTGTAACAAAAAGTTATTTCTGTGAACTATGTAAGAAATTAGAAATTTAGCTATGTCTGTCGACAAACGCAGACAGAATGCGGGAACTCTTAATCTGTATGCACTACTTGTCTGCGAACATCACACAGTTCAAAACAATGTCCTACTCAGGAGCGTTGTCGGATATGCCAAACAGGGCAACACACGCTTCTGCACATTAAATCAACAGGGTAAAACCTTCAAGATAACTCGAGTCGTTTACAAGTAACGCAGTCAAAATCTACATCTTCGATGTATTCAGCTCTACGAAAAAAAAGGTTTCCCCACATGGAAAGTAAGGTATAGACCGAGATCATGAATTGCGTGCAGGTTATAACCAATTTATGCATGATTACGAACAGTTAGGCCGTATGGGGCTATAGTTAAACAAGTCGAAAGTCCACATTATTTTTTACCGCATCACAGCGTTGTGAAGCGTGAATCCTCTTCTACCAAGTTAAGATTAGTCGTTGACGGCTCTGCGAAGACGTCAGCTGGGTACTTTTTAAACGATATTTTAATGACGGGTCCAGTGGTACAACACGAACTTTTTGCAGTACTCATTCGATTTAGGTCACACGAATATGCGTTGAGTATACTGACATTTGCAAAATGTGCCGCTAAATACTTACTCACCCTAGTGATCAACAATATCAGTACGTCTACTGGCGTTTGAACCCTGCAAAAGAGTTGTGCATTTATAAATTCAAGACCGTCACGTATGGAACTCGAGAACCAATCTAACGATCCGTTAGCAAGTTCAGTTCTTCAACACGACGTCTTTATTGATGATCTGTAGCTTGGATTAAATTATGCTGACGAGACAGCTAGATTAAAGATATCTCTATCAAATATTTTGGTTCCTGTGGAAATGACTTTACGAAAATGGTGCTCCAATCATGACAGTCTATTGCCCCAATCGAAGATAGGGAAACGTTGACGAAAATGAATGATGACCATTATGTAAAAGCATTAGGCATACACTCGCAGCATACTCTAGATCGTTTTGTCATTCAGGTAAGTTTCTCTTTATATCGTTATTCAAGAGAATCACCAAACGAATAGTTATCTCTAAGCTTGCCAGTATTTTTGAACGAAATGGTCTAATGACGCCAGTCATAGTATTAGGGAAAATTCTTCTACAAAAGTTTTGGTCATTAAAGGGTCATTGGGATGAAAGTCTCCCAATGGTTTATCATACATATTGGATTCAGTCCATCAACAATTTGCATGACTTAAATAAACTTAGATTTCTCGTCATATCTCAATTCAAGCCAATCTCCACAAAAAATTCAGTTGCACAGTTTTGCACTAGTGTCATCCGAACTGTGGTGGCATGGACTTACATTTTTAAGTTCCTCTGATGAACGTTGGAACAATGATACTTTTAAATTGGGTCTATCAATATTAATGGGTCTATCAATATATAAGGTATATCAATATTTCAGAGCAACGAAACGAGACGGCTATTGTAAGCATACTTACGAGAGACGTCGATGAAGCCCTAGATCGTAATCATGTAAAAAAATCATGAAACCTGGTCTGCAATTCAATGGCGTATGTAGCTCGATTCCCAAAAAACAAGCAAAAGAACCGTCAAAAGCACTGTATCGTTAACAGTATAAGAAATATACCAAGGCCTTACGATGATTGTGGGCTCTGTTCAATCTAGATCATTTGTGACCAGTCCCTTAAATCGGTAACTATATTCTTAGATGATCAGAAAATACCCCGACTTGGTCGCCGTTCTCATCATTAGCATACTCATCAAAACATGCTATCCTTCTGCAAAAGGATCATTTCTTTACACGTACGTTAATGATTCACATACATACAAATAGTAAGCTGCGAAGGTTTGTAAGGACTGTGTGCTATGCATACGGGCTAGGTCAATCTAATTACAACAGCGAATGGCGGATTTACCTGAAAAGCGCGTAAACGTATCGCCGCCATTCTACAATGTAGCAGTTGACTACACTGGACCACTATATATCCATTATCATATTCGGAATAAGCACTCGACAAAAACTTATTTAGTTGCTTTTGTATGCTTCTCAACGAAGGCGATTCATTTAGAGCTGGCCTCTGATTTAACTACGGATTCGTTTTTGGTTACATTACGACGATTCATTGCCACTAGAGGTTTGTGCAAAAATATCAATTCTGACAACGGCACAAACTTCGTAGATGCAAATACCCAATTACACGAACAACGATTTGGAGCAAGCAATGCGAAAGCATTGCTTGCAACAAATCATCGATTATAGTAATGCGATGTCAAAATTACTAATGAAATACCAAGATGAATATTGTAGAGACGATAACGCATCAATGGCGTCCACGCATCGACAAAAAAATCTATAAAATCTTCAACTAATGAATTTATACCAAAAAAATTCAAACCAAATCAAGATGATCAAATACTCCTAAAAAATCGGTTCTCAATTCTAACAGAAGATAGCCAAAAACAACTCGAAACACAGGAAGTTCGCCAAAACATACTAAACCAAAAACCAAAACTGTCGAAAGTACCACCTATAATCGTACCTAATGTCAACACTAAAAAACATGGCGATATCATAAAAAATGAAAACATTTCCAAATACTCAATAAAAATAACAAACCACAACAATAAAATTGTTTCATGTGATAACATTGAAAGTCATGAAAAAATTTTCAACATACTAAAAACCAATAAAGTAGAAGGACATACATACACATGTGATGAAGATAAGCCAGCAAGCATAGTTATGAAAGGAGTGCAACACACATTCGAAGTACAAGAAATAGCGGAAGAAATCAAAGAAATGCATAATGTTAAAGTAAATGTCAAAAATATGATAAATAGAGAAGGGTTAAAAATGAACAACTATATCGTTACGGTTGACAACAAGGGAGAATTGAAAAAGCTTAAAAATTCAAAATATGTGTGCCACCAGGACATATCATGAGAACCATTAAGGAAAACTTCTGTGGTTCAATGTAAAAGATGTCAGCGAATTGGACATATTTTACATTGGATATCAGTTATTGGAGATAACAATAAAATACTAAATAATAGGAACCTAACCAAAATAAAAATCGACAGGAATATAACAAATCTAACAGAAATTGTATAAAATTAAATAAATACTCTAATCCTTAAATTATCTCCAAAGCTCTATGCGTATAATAATCTACCACCACAACTTCAAAAATTATTTTATCAACGTAGAAAACTTAAAAAAAAAATATAATATATAACAGATCACTCTAAAGCCAAAATCCAAGTTACTTAATAAAATCCCAAATCAGCGGTTTAACATTTATTATTCAACACAATATACAAAAACACCTAAAGGTGTTACAAGTTCACCGACAAAATATTCAAAATCAAACCTGGACACACGATGTTCCCTGAAATTAATAGATTAACAGGTAGGAAGAAATTTCAAGCTATCGACAAAATTGAAATACATGGTAAAATTACACACAGCACAAAACAAATAACAGAACAGTTTGCCAAACATTTCGAGTCACTATACTCCGAGAAAGTTCCTAACCAAAATTCAGTCCTGAACAAAACAGTATATCAAGAAGTCAATAATCACACTAAACTAACACTAAAACCATTTACTACATTTTCAAAGATCAACACCGCTCTAGAACCACAAGAAGAACAGTTTACAAATCCATACGAACTTAAATTCTTAGTAAATAACACAAAGAAATCATCAGGACCAGATAAGATTTCAAATTTTATTATTAAGAAACCTCCACTGGCCTATTACCAAAAATCAACAACCTCAAAAAAGTAGAAGATAGTAGAGCTATTTGTTTAGTTTCATATCATGGTAAATTTCTTGAAAAACTCATTTGGAGATCTCTGAGGAACTTAGTATATCCAGAAGAGGCACCACCACTAATACCCAAATGATCAAAGAATTAATTTACAAACCCTAATTAAACTAAATATCCCACATAACATGGTCAGAATAATTCACGACTTCCTATACTGCAAAGGTATTTCTATGTAGAAATAAATCTCACAAAATCGCAAATATAAAGTTCAAACCGTGGTGTACCCCAAAGATCTATTCTAGGTTCAATCCTGTGCAACATATACATGGCGGACCAATCCACAAGTACAGAAACGAAAAAGCTTCTGTATGATCTATATTCGCGGCATCACCCTGCCCAAACATAGCAACAAAGAAAATCAAAATCACATATCAAAATTACAAAACTATTACAAGGACTGGGGTTTTTCAATTAACGAAGGCAAATCAAAATGCATAATTTTTAGACCCCCCTCAGGACAAAAGCCGAAAAGCAAAGTTAATAATCAACGGCAAACAAACAGAACCAACGGATACAGTTAAATACTTATAGGAATTTATTTCACACACAAATTCAATTTTAATCTGCAATTCTGGGCAGCATATGCCATGCTAAGACCAATCACAACAAAAATACAACTACCACAAAAGCCAAAAAAAGTTATGTACAGTCAATTAATCCGACCCATATTAACATACGGTTTTTCATCATGGTTCACAATATCACCCACTAGCTATAAAAAACTTGAAATTTTTGAAAAATAAATTCTTAGACATATAACAGGAAAAATCAGGAAATACAACCAATATAGCAACAGATATAAGTACTACAGCAATAAAGAACTATACAATAGCACCAAAATAACAAAACTTGAACTTTTTGAAAAATTAGTTACTCAAATCTTTCGAGAGAGTAAAAAACCACCCAAAAGAGTAGATCAGCCAATATCACCAACTCGATCTATAGCAAATTTGTTAATTTAAAAGAATTCATGGACATAAATTTTATTAATTTTGTAAAACACAAAACGAATGTTCACAGAGGTTAAACCACTTGTTAGTAGAATAAAACCATTGTAAATAAAAATTTTAATATTAAGCAACATAAATTATGTAAATAGTTTGTAAATATTATAATTAAGTTAATAAAAAAAAGAGACAAACAAAAATTAAGCTTAAAAAGACGAAATCATGAACCATTTAAGGGTAATTATTGAATAGGGCCCATAAAATTTAAGTAATCACAATTTATCTTATGTAATTATCAATGTTTTCAATAAAGTCGTCTAATTAAAAATGCAAAAAAAATGTAAATATACATTTTGAACGACAATAGACGATCGGTTTAAATATTTTTAACCACTGGTAGGTTAACCTTTAAATTATGTTAACATAATATAAAAGTTCGCAAAAAAATCGTCGTCTGGCATTAAGATGGTATGGTTATTTAACATAGATTATATTTGTAGACTAAATAAAATTAAAACGAACAGACCATAAGCCCAATATTATAATACCTTAGATTTTTTTTAAACTATTTTGATAAATATACCAACTTAAAATTATAATACAAAATAATCTATCTTAATTAACTGACATGCACGAAGAAAATACTGTTCACAATGATTGTTTACAATATTTGATTTGAAATCACTAACATTGGGACAACCCAATGTATATTATTTTCACCATTTTGCGCGTTTGCTTCACCACTTTGATTTTCTACCCACATATTGCTGTGTCCAAACACGAACTCACACAAATACCACTTTCACTTATAACTAGACAACTTTTAAAATTACGCTTCACCAAGGAAGCTACAATAAATAATATGGCATTTAAGTAACCATTTTACATGCAGGAAGTAAATAAACGAAAAAAATCTGTACTAACAAAATTAATCAACAGTAAGTCTTTGTTCAACTGTCTGGTATTGCGCATCGCAATTTAATTTTGTGTTTGGTTTATTTTACTATTTTGTGCGTACTAGTATCGCGTTTGGTATTCTGTTTTTTAATTAATTTGTGGTTAAATATTTATATATTTAAATTAAAAGTGTACAGTGTTTTGATACAAATTTCTTATCTGTTTTCTTGAAAAATAAAGTGATGGTTATTTTAAACTTGAAAATCATTTTTTTTAGTTTTCAAATTGCAAGCAACGCCGAGTAACGGAATGAAATATAAAAAATATACGGTATGTCCAATTTTTTTTATATTTTTTGCAGAGGGTTAATGTCTGTGTTAGTGAATATATTATACTAGTTAGGTTAACGGTGAACATAATTTTTTGACAAAATTACGCATATAGAACGCATATAGAAACCAGTTTTATCAATTGTATTAGTTTGAATATTATTGATTGTTTTGCAGTTCAACTGTATATGTATAGATTATTAATGCGATAAAGGAACTTCACATTAAGATTCAGTTTTTTACGCATATCCTCCTCTTTTAATTTTTTTTAAATATTTATACAAATTTAAATACCACAGGGGAAATATTTGATCATTAACAAAAAGGATAAAAGTGTGTACACAAGCCTTCTTCTGTGTATAATATGAATTAAATATTTTTCAATCCTTATTCGAACTAAGAGTTAACTACAGCGAAACATATTGATCTAAGGACAATTTTTGCACAATTTTTTCTAAACACAAGTTTATGCATTTTATTTGATAGGTGACCACCCACTTACGTTGTATAGTAAGGTCCAATAGTTTGAACATAGCAGCTTCTGAGCGAATAACCGAAGTATACTTGTGCTGTGAAGGTATGAGAGTGTGTGTAACAATATATTGAGCTGAAATTGTAGTTTGATTTGATGGTTAATCTGGACTATTCTTGTGCGATTGGAGGTGGACACAATTTGTGAACTATTCGCTTTGTAATGCTATGTTGAGTTTTCACACTTGCCACTCTAGTAATTGTGTTATGTTCAGCATGTAAATCAATTATTTTCCTATGTTCCACTTCAAAGGAGGAAGATTGTCATCCTTGATAAGAACAACTGTTCCAATATCAATCGGAACCTTAGATGAATTTTTCTTTGGTCGACTTTGGATTTGATAAAGATATTCCTTTGACCAACGCTGCCAAAAAAGCTGAAATATTTGTTGAGTTTATTTCCATCTAGACATAGGTGGTTAGTCTTATGTGTTATTAAGTCAGGTTCAGGGATTGGAATGGAAGTGATAGGTCTCGAATTAAGGCATGCTTTTTAGTAATTATGCTTCACCCATTGTTCTTTTTAGATGATACTTCGCTGATTTTACACCTGCCTCCCACAAGCCACCGAAATGCAGAGATCTGGGAGGAATGAAGTGCCAGTCGATGCCTTCTTGTGCTAACGTGGTGTAGATTGTACCTTGATGTTCATGTGAATTCAACAATGACTTGAAGATTTCGAGTTCTCGTTGTGCATCAGTAAAATTCGTAGCATTATCACAAAAGATTTTGGAGCATTTCTCTCGTCGTGCAACAAATCTTCTTAATGCATCAATAAACGATTCTGACGTTAAATTACCAACTAGCTTTAAGTTTATGCCCCTGGTTGCAAAACAAACAAATAGTGCTACGTATGCCTTGAGGGATGTGATACCTCGTTTTAGTGTGGGTTTCATGTAGAACGACCCACAAAAATCAATTCCGGTATTAATAAATGATTTTGTAGGGTTGACTCTCTGTTGCGGTAAATTACCCATTGATTGTTGAATGGTTTTAGGTTTACTTTTATAACATTGGATGCAGTTGTGTACTGTTTGTAGAACAAGATTTCTTCCTTATTTTGGCCAATAATTTAATCGAAGATTTGATAGCAAAGCTTGTTGATTGCAATGCAGGCTGCGTTTATGTTCATATTGAGCTATCAAATTAGAGAAATGCCCAGTTGGTTGTATCATCTGATGCTTTTGATTGTAAGGAATATAAGCATTTGCTAATATTTCTTCAACTCTAAGAATGCTCTGCTTGTCGATAAACTATTTTGCTGCTCTTGTTGAGATGTTGACCAGCTTCCAACGTTGTCATCTCTTTAGCGTATCTTTGTCGTTGGACTGTACTAATAATTTTGAGTGTTGCGACGTTTAATTCATTAGGAGTTAACAACCACTCTTTGGATTCATCCTTAAGGTTCTAGCGTTTGTGATAAATTGTAGCATATACGCCATAATGCGTTGCATCTTGGTAAATGATGAATACTTGTAAATAGATGATGTGTCGACAGTGCTTACATGTGTAAGTATTTTACATTCAGGTATGTCTTCATTTCGAATGTTACCGATGGAATTGGTAAGTATATGCAAGGTTGTCTGATAGAATAGTTGGGCCATGCCACCATAAAGTTGATTTGTCCAAATCAGATGGTGGAGCACTCTTTGATAATAAGGCAGCTGGATTCTGAGTTGATCCATTATGAAACCAGTCGTTCACATTAGTTAGCTATTGTATATTAGCGACTCTGTTTGCTACACAATTCTTCCATCTTGAAGCAGATGATGCTATCCAAGATAAAACAATTTTGGAATCTGATCAATGTTATTCTGCCAATCAAACTTAATGTGTAATTATGAGTGTACCTTGGCTTGAAATTCTGCCAACAAATTTGCGGCACACAATTCAAGCCTAGGTATGGTCACCTTTTTAAGCGGAGCTACGCGGGATTTTGCACAGAGCAGATTGATTGTAATCTCGCTATTGGTGATACTTTCAATATAAATACGGGCTCCGTAAGCCGCTTTAATGAATCACAGAACCCGTGCAGTTCTAGTTTGGCTAATACCGATGCCTGAATATTCTTGTTGATTTGAAACATGTTCAATCGGTCTACTTGTTGTCGAAAATGTAACCATTTTGTTTGTAAATGTGTTGGCAGCGACTCGTCCCAACCTAAAAGAATTTGCCACAATTCTTGTATAATGATTTTAGCTACTTCAAATACCGGCGCTATGAGGCCAAGTGGATCATAGATAGAAGCAACGTCTGAAAGAATACTTTTTATTATATGGCGATTGTCAACACGTTTCATCACCTTGTATGAAAATGTGTCTTGATTTGCACTGCCAAGAGTTTTTATGGTTTCGTCTGGGTCGAACGTAATTATTGCGTTTTGTCCTCTGTTGTCTTCAGGTATGAACTGTAATAATTCAGATGAATTGTTGTATCATTTTCGGAGCTGAAATTCACCACCTTGTAACATTTGACAAAGTTGTGCTTGAAACTGCATCGCAGTGTGTAATGATTCCGATCCAGTCAGGATGTCATCCATATAACAATCATTCATTACTGCAGTATATGCCATTGGAAAGCGTTCATGTTCGACGTTGACTAGTAGTGAGCTTGAATATCTTTACTGGACTGTCACTACTATATCTCCAAATGATTTGTTGGCATCGTTGATCATCTTCATGAACTTGTCCCGGACGATATACATCTTAACTATATCGTACGTCATGGCAATTGGATGTTTTCGAAATCTCAATATGATTGAGAAGAGGTCGGTTTGTGTTTGTGGACCGACTAGTAGATGATCATTGAGTGATGTGTTGTTGCTGGTTTTAAACGACCCATCAAAGACCACACACAATTTGGTGGTTGTACTAGATGGTTTTAAAATGGCATGGTGTGGTAAAATATAAATTGGCTGTTCTGCCACATATATATCTGCCTCTTCCATGTGACCTAATGTCATAAATTCATGAAGTCATAATACATTGATTTCAACTCTGCATTTCTTTCTAATTTGTTCTCCGAGTGGTGGAACCGTCTAAGTGCACCATTAAATGAATCACCCAATTCAACATTATCTTCCTTGAACGGAAGTTTTACAATAAATCGCCCACTTGACTCACGTTTGAAATTATCTAGGAAATGTTTTTTACACCTTTGTTCATTGGCCGTTAAATGTTTAATTTCTGGAACTTCTTTTCCCGGCCCCTATCCTATCGAAAACAGTTTTTTTCTTAAATGGGACTATCGTTGGATAGTTTGAATTATCCAACATATAACAGTTGATAGAACATCTCTGAACCGAGAAGCATATCGATTTTGCAAGTTTTGCGAAATGATGAATCCGCCAAATTGATTGTATCCGGAATGTTCCAACCACTGATGTCATTAACTCGGATATTAGGTAAATTGTTGGTGATATTATTTAGAACTGGATATTTTAAGTCGCATGAATTCTAACATTCACACTGTGTTGAACCTTGAATGTACAGTAATTGGCTCCGCTTAGTGAAATAGACCTTTTTTTGATTGCGCCACAATCAAGTTATTCTCGGCAAGTATGAACTTCTTCACTTGAATCAAATGCGAACACCACTGCAGTTGACAATAAGACCTGACTGTTCGATGAGTTCTGTGAGAGTTTGATCGAACCTAGTTTATGTATGTTGTACTGAATCCCCATTTATTGAAGCTTGTGGTGCGATAAACCATTGCTTTTCCGTGTTGATAATATTGTCGTATTAAGATTTAATTGATTTTCCTTGGTCCTGATCATTTCAGTACTGACTTGACCACTGTTGATGACTGTTAGCTGATGACTGCCCATCTTGGTTTTCTAGTGTAGTAATGTACTGTGGTGTTTATTGCAACGTTTATTGCAAAACACCGCCTCTTCCTATATGGTCCTTTTGGATATTGGCTCATTTTGTATTTTATACTTTGTCAGACTTCAATAAGCATATCGTTCAGAAATAACCATATGCTGAAATAGCTATGGAATGTGAGTGTATTATCCACAATTATAAGAGGCTACTTTATTCAAAGTCCGTTACATCGGTTGGTGTGGCGGCTGAAATGTTTACAGCTTTAAGCAAACTAACGCAGCTAGTAGATCTGCCTACGAGAACAACAGGACGGGTCAAAGATGCAGATTTTTTAACATTTCACGTGAAGAAATATAGTATCTCATCGGTTCTCGTTTAACAAACTCTGTCCATCGGCTTATTAAATTGGAATTCCTAATGTCGTGGTAATGCCAAGTGAATGTTCTTCCTAAACATCAATTGTGGCACTATACAAAAGTGGACATTACTTTCAGTATTTCTAAGCCAAAAAAACAGATATCCTTGGCATAAACACGATTACAGAACACCAACTACTAATAAAGAAGCGTCTCACTGCAAATTTGTTAAGAACCCATCAAAAAAAATTAAGCTGAATTTAAAGGTGGCTTATTTAGAAACCCGAACACTGTTGGAAGCTAAAAAAGATTACCAAAAAAAGGTTTGGAAATCATCAATATGCCACTTTTGAAAGATAGGGATATTTTTTCTATTGCCCAAGAAAAACCAAATCTCATCGCACAAAAATTTGCTTGCAAATTCTAATTTAGCTGAATCTAACGAAACATATGTCTTCTGGCATTTTTCTCTCCATCTGAAAAACTGCTAACATACATTATGTACCAAATAGGGCAGTAAATCGGACCCTTTAAGTGATCACCCAATCGCTTTCTTCTCAGTGCTTTCCAAAGTACTTGAGACCATAATCAAATTTCAGCTGGTAAAATATTTGGAAGATAACCATTTCCGATCGTCAGTATGGCATTCAGCAGGTGACTAAATTAATGTGGTCACTGAACAATGGAACAGAATCATTCATCTATCTGATGAATTGCAAATCTTTGCGCGCTCGATATCTCGAAAGCAGTTAATCGCGTGTGGCACACGGGTTTACTGTGCAAATTGAGGGTAGTTGGCTTTCACGGCTCGTGTTCTTCAGGAATCCATCTTTTTCCGACCCTTTTTTTTTTATTTTCATGAATGATCTTCTATCAGCAACTCTAAATTCAATATACTCCTACGCCAATGGCAGCTTATTTTCCATTTTTTACTGTTTACCTTCTTCTTAATTGCGAAACGATGTTCTCGCAGAAAGAATACCTATGAAGGATCGCCTTATGTGAGATCTCAATTTTTTAATTGAATGGGTGAAGCCAACAGAGTTGAATTTATTCCCAACGAATTTCAATCCTGTTTTTTTTCTGGCCGAACCGATAGCTATTCTCCATATTTTCTGACTGGTAAACCTAGTTTGGCTACGCCTGAAACATTTGCAATTTTTGGCTTAACTATGTCAAATAAACAAAATAATAATTGGTGAAGCCAGATGCCATTTGAAACACTTACAATACACAAGGCCAACAAAAGACCTAGGTTGAAGTTTAATTCTCATATTTGAGGTGGAGCACCAAAAAGTCATTTGACTGCACTCGCCGTCTCCAAAACTGATCTCTTTATATAGAAAGTGCCTAAAATGTCACTTTTCATTCATTGAACATAACTTTACTTTCCAATACCAATAATATAATAAGGTAACAAAATAGGTTTACAAAGTATCTTTTTCAAATATTAAGATCTCCGAATAAATGAAGACATATTTCATCTGATAAAGGCAATGAATTTAAGAGTACTATAATTTACAAGTTTCGTTCTCCAGCTTGTTGATATAATATAACAGATAGAACTCTAATATTTTCACTTTCTACACTTTCAATTTTAAAGTGACCAATCTTAGCATTATTTGTGCATGCAGGAAGAAAAAAAATAAACGTTACATTAAAAAAAAATATTTTAAGACAAAGTTAAACAAAAACAATCCTTGAAATATTAATCAACGAAAATTTGAGAAAAAAAAATTAACAGCATTACAGGCCAGTTGATCATAGTTATATGCCTTTTTGAAGAACAATGAAAAAGTGTGTTATTTCATGTTTTAATCCGAAAAAGAAGTGGTATTAACAAATTATAGTCGCATGTCAACTCTAAGTTCGATTATCACTTGATGTTGGACAATATTTTTCGAAGCTTGATCTCGTAACTCTTCAACTTTCAAATCCTCGTTATTAAAACGACAATCTTTATCATATTATTCCAATAATTTAACGTTTAATGCGGCCCCTTGGTATTTACTCCAAACAATAACATACTAGATGTCACTTCCGTTTAATTATTTATTATGTGATTGTACGGAAATTCTCCAATCTATCACGCATCTTATCCCAATCGATTCTAGTTCAACATCAACCTTCTTTGAAATCACATTGAAGTCAATATTCGAAACGGCTTGTTTCCATTAGGAATAGAATGTTAGTAGACTTTTCCGCTCGGTTAACTAAACCGGAAGAACTTCAAACAACTTGAAACATTGCTTTTAACAATCGCCATCATTAACTGATTGGGTTTTGGTCATAAAACGGTTAATTTTAAAGTTTTATGTGAAATAAAGTTGTTTTATTTTAAAATTACCAATAGTACACTTAATAAATTTTAGCAGCATAAATATGGCTACGACTATGGCTTGGAAAAATTAGTTCGGTAATAGATTTGGTTTTTAGGAAACCTCTAAAGATTGAACATGAATGGTGACACACTAAAGTTGCTGATAAAAGACGTCAGAATGCAAAACATTTCGGAAAAATTGTGATTGTCTTGTGTTAATAATAGTTAAACATTGACCATTGGGAAACCGGACCAATTCTGTCATTACTAACTTACCTTTCCTTTCCCTATAGTGATATAGGGTGGTATACCCACAAAATAATACTAATTATCGATATCTTGGCCGTACATTCTAATCAAACATTCTTATCAAACAATCAATTATAGCCCAGTGATCGTTGTAAAAAAGCTGGTTTATACCTCGGTATTCTAAAATTAGTATTTCTAGTATTATAATTATGATTTTCTCAATATGTAGATATCAAATCATTTAAATCATCTAAACTTTAAACGTATAATAGAAGATCGGTTTAAATATTTGTAACCGCTGGTAGGTTAACCATTAAATTATGTTAACTCAACATAATATTAGAGTTAGAAAAAAACATAAAATCTTTGTCTGGCATTTAGATGGTAACCATGGATTACTAATATTATAGATTTGTAGAATAAATAAAGTTAAAACCTAAATCTGATGTAACGAACAGATTAGCCCTTTTTTATAATACCTTAGATTTTTTTTAAAATCTTGAAAAATTTACAAACTTTAAATAATAATACAAAATAAACTATCTTAATTAACTTACATGCACGAAGAAAATACTGTTCACAATGATTGTTTACAATGTTTGATTTGAAATCACAAACATTGAAACAACCCAATGTATATTATTTTCACCATTTTACGCGTTTGATTCACCACTTTGATTTCCTACCTCACAGATTGCTGTGTTCAAACATGAACTCACACAAATAACACTTTAACTTAAAAATAGACAACTTCTAAAATTAATTTTCCGGCTTCACCAATGAAATTAAATAAATGATATCGCACTTAAGTTAAAATTTTACATGCCGGAAGTAAATAAACTAAAAAAATCTGTACTAACAAAATTAATCATCAGTAAGTCTTTGTTCAACTGCCGGTCATTGCGCATCGCAATTAAATTTCGTGTTTCATTTATTTTACTATTGTGTGCGTTTCTAGTATCGCGTTTGGTATTATGTTTTTTAATTAATTTGTGGTAAAATATTTAAATTAAAAGTGTACAGTGTTCTGATACAAATATTTTGTTTTCTTGAAAGATAAAGTGATAGTTATTTTAAACTTTTAAATTATTTTTTTTAGTTTACAAATTGCAAGCAACTCCGAGTAACGGAATGAAATATAAAAGATACGGTATGTACAATTTTTTTTTAATTTTTGCATAGGGTTGATATTTGTGTTAGTAAATATATTATACTAGTTAGGTTAACGGTGAACACAACTTTTTGACAAAATTACGCAGATAGAACGCATATTGAATCCAGTTTTACCAATTGTATTAGTTTGAATATTATTGATTGTTTTGTAGTTTAAATTTTTTTCAGGGTCTTGTTAACTTTTATCCAAGGAAGTTTAAAGCTTTGTGGTGACTCTGTTGCACTTTGATAATGTTTTTTATCAATCGATTTCTACTTTACTATTCTACAATTGTAATTTTGATAGTCATAATCATAAATTTAGGTTTACCGACAAAATACACTTAGCATTATTAAAATGGTATGAAAGTTCCTTCCATTACGTTTCTTATTTACGAAGATTTATATCTGACCAAATCTTCCAATGATTAGCATGACTTAATTTTGATTGAATTTGGTCGCGATTATATTTGTAGTTTGAGTATCAGGGGTTAGTTTCAATGGTCAAGTAATTGAACTGGGTTTCATAATTTGATTTCAATTGAAAGTAATAGTGAACAAAATACCTCGACGCACTTTAGAGTACATAACTCATAGTTTTAATGATCTATTGACTGAATTTTTTTTTGTTTTAGTTTTTGTAAAGCTTAGGTACTTTTAATTAATTTTTTGTTTTAGGACTACCAGCTGATTTTATATTATTCCTTGATTTTATAATGGCCTCAATAAGAGTAGGATTAACTAGATTTAGAGGCACTATTGAGGTTCTATTTGCATTAATAAATGTATGAACTTTGTCGTTGATATTTTTCGTGATTATGGGCATCCAATTTCTCTATTTTGACTGTGTATTTTCTTGAAAAACTAACCAAGTAGATTCGCCTTATCAGTAGTTACATTCTTTTTGATTTTTGATGTAGGGTCTATTAGTACTGGGATATTATGGTAGGTTTTACGTTTAGTAATTTTGTGGATTTCCTTAAATGTATTGTGGTCAAGACGAATTCCTGATAATTCAAAGATAATTTTGTTTGCATTTCTTATTTGAGATCGAATTGTTTGTGCCATAGGCGAATGTTTTTTTCTATACCATTGCTTTCGTATATTAGTTTTTTTTTAAATTTAATGAATTTGACAATATTATCTGGAAGAGGAATTTGTGTGCTATAATTTAATGTTGTGGTATAGGAACGTGATTGTTTAGGATGTCCTTCAAGATACTTTGTGATTGATGAAGTATGTTGTCTCGGTTCAGTTTCAGTTAGGATTCGGTTAATGGGTATCATGATGTTCAGTTTAGAATCAAGGTAGTTATGTAGCGTTTTCCAATCAGAAGCACAGTAATTTGGAATCTGTGTAGGAGTTTATAGGAATTCTGCAATTTAATGATATTTGTAGTTCGACCGTCTTGTAGTCTGATTTGAAGTCAATTAATTTTAAATGAAGATGGCTTTGAGCATCAAAATGGTCTATTTTATTATCGAAAATTATGAAGATATCACAATAGGGACTACTGTGTTTTGAATTAAAATCACTGCCTATTATTAAATATAAGTTTGTATTAGTTTGGAGCTCTAGAATTTCATCTAAATCTTTGATATTTATAGCCTTAGTAGTGATACTAGGGGTAAAATAAGTTGCCACCAACAGAACTTGACGACTTGTACATTTGATTTCAGTAATGGTGGTTTCAAGAGGTATAATTCTAACAGGTGTGGCCACTACTGAATATATGGATATATGGATGTTTTTTTAAATTAAAATTCCAGTACCACCACCATCATTGTGTGTGCAATCGTTCCTGTGAAATATGTAATTTTTGAAATTTACCAAATTTTTAGGTTTTATCTTACTCTCATTTAAAAGGACTATATGCGGTTTTATTGTATCTAGCAACACTTTCATTTTATGTCTTTTTTTCTGCTGATTAAATAATTTGTATTTAACTGAAAAAAGTTTAATGACGAATTTTGAAGATTCATTCTGAATTAGTTAATTTTGCGGAAAATTCGAAAAGTGCTTTTTTTTGTAACGGATCAGTAATCGCGTTGAAAGTGGGTGTACAATTTTATAAACTACGTAAAGTGTCAGTAAAACCAATCCCTAAAATATCTTAACATGAATTATCCCAATTATTATTATTATTTGATTTTGTATTTGGTAAATGAAGATTTTTTTTTGTACCGTGGAGGTTACTAAAAGTTTGGTAAAAAAAGTGAAGGTTTGATAAAGTGAGTAAACATTTTATTTTTAGCTAATTTTTGTTCTTCCTGTGTTTCTTTTATTTGCTCTTTTCTAGCTATTAGTTTTCTATATTTTGGGTATTGCTTATTGTTAGCAGTATGACCTTCAGAGTTACAATTCACCGAAAAGGGTGGTATTTGCTTTTTTTTTTTTGACAACCGCCTAGAATGTGCATACCAGGACATTTTATGCATCTATACTGCAATTTCCAGTTAGATGCTGCATGGCCATATCGTTGATAATTTTTACAATGTAGTGATACATGCCTAATGAATTTTTCTTTGATGAAGAATATATTTTATATTGTTAAAAATAGAGCTATTAGTTTTGGGGGCTAACCGCAGGAATCAGTAATGATAATCAGAGTTAGAACCACTTCTGGGGATAAATTTTTAAAATTTTGTAATAATCTAAATTGCTTTTAGTTCGGTGAATTCGGCTGTAATATCTTCTACTGTGAAGCTGCTGTCAATACCTTTAAATATTATATATTGTTGTTTAAGAGTTGCTGGTGTGTAAGTAAAATAATTGTTTTTCCTCTTTGATGAGATTGATTGCTTCAAGATAGTTTTTTGTGTGAGTAGTTAATATATGTGATACATTTCTGTTGATTTTCTTTATATTATAGTTATTTCACGAAGTTCGTTTAAAAATATTTAATTGGTTAATATTTACATAATGTTTTTTAGTTAAGATTCTTAGCTTAAACTTTATCATCTATTATTCATAAATATTTTAGTATTACATCTATTGTTTTAAAAATTTCTTAAGTATTTGAGATATATTGGCCTAAAACTATTTTAACTGCTTAAACTACTATTATCTACTTAACCTTAACTATATATCTACATATATACAACTTTTATTTAAATTAAATTATGGTAAATATGTTAAACATAATATAAATATTTAATAGTCAATCATTATTGACACTTCGATTGAAGTCGACAGGCAAAGTTTTTGAGGTTTAGGCCAATCATCAAACACGAATCTAAGGCTGGTTGATTGCAAGGTTGATAGAAAATTGACAGAGACGTAACCCATTACTTATATATGCCTTATATATGCCTTATAAAGTGTGATTTTTTAATAGCTATTAGAAATTTTTCCAAAAACTGACACATAAAATTAAGAAAAATACATGAAATCGTTATTTGAATCGATAGTACGGTCCATATAATTTAATGTTTCAAGATTATTTCATGCAAATGTTGACCGCGATTGCGCCTCAAATGGTCCATCCGTTTAGTCCAATTTTGGCATACACTTTCCAACATTTCGGCCGGTATCTCACGAATAAATGCTTCAATGATGTCTTCCAATGCGTCAATTGAAGCGAGCTTGTCAGTATAGACATGAGCCTTAACATAGCCTCACAAAAAATAATCTAAAGACGTTAAATCGCACGATCTAGGGGGCCAATTGACCGGCCCCAAACGTGAAATAAAGTGTTCACTCAACTTGCCTCTCATTGATTCACTGTTTCGCATGCTGTGTGGCATGTGGCAACGTCTTGTTGAAACCACATGTCATGCAAGTCAAATTCTTTCATTTTGGGCAAAAAAAGTTGGATATCATCTCACGGTAGCGCTCACCATGCACAGTTACGTTGCGATTCGCATCATCTTTAAAGAAATACGGTCCAATGACGCCACCAGCCCATAATCCGCACCAACCAGTAACTCTTTCTGGCTGCATTGGTAGCTCTTGCAATGCTCCTGGCTGATCTTCACTCCAAAATTGACAATTCTGCTTATTTACGAATCCATTCAGCCAAAAATGAGCTTCGTCGCTGTACAAATTTTTTCGATTAAACAAATGGATCTTCCGCCAACTATTCAAGAGCCTATTCACCAAAAATTCTGCGTTGTGGTAGGTCGTTCGACTTCAATTCTTGCACCAGCTGTATTTTGTAAGGCTTCACATCAAAGTTCTTCCGCAAAATTTTCCACGTTGTTGAGTAACAGAGGCCCAATTGCTGCGAATGGCGCCGAATCGATAATTGATGGTCATCACTAACACTGGCCGATACAACTGCGATATTTTCTTCAGTTCACACTGTACGTAAGCGTGTTGGTGATTTAATGTCTAACAATGTAAATTTGATGCGAAATTTAGTCACAATAGCCCGAATAACCGCTTCAGTGAGTCGATTAAACTGACCACAAAATGAAAGAAGCGCGCGATGAACTTTCTTAACAGAGCACGCATTTTGATAATAAATTCAATGATTTGCAAGCGTTGTTTGTTTGTACGACGATTCATGGTTAAATTATAGACCAAACTGAAGATGTTTGACAGTGACACAAAACACGAAACATACGTGACCTGTCAAAATCAGTGTTGTCAAAAAAAAATAGTTCAAAAATCACCCTTTATAATCTTTATTTATTTTTGGCAGAGAGGTGACTGTTGCGGTTAAAAAATCAATAAAGTAAGTTGCGAACTGCAAGGCTTTTCTTCGAACATTTTTCGAAAAAGAGGTGATAGTTTACTATCTATATAACTACCCCTAGGTATTCGATTTTGTTTTTATATTCTAAGGTACTACATTCGAATGAAATAGGGCTGGCTTTTGGCTTTTTACTATATTGGTTGCAGTGAAAAATGATAATTTCGGTTTTAGAAGGGTTTACCTTGGTTTTCCATTTATTGGCATATTCGGAATACTGGTTTAGATATTTGGACAATCTTTCATTAAATTTCCGAGCGCTAATTGAAGATGTGAATAAAACCGTGTCATCGGCATAAAATTGGATTTGAGTTTCTTTGTTGTCAGGTTTCAGGAACTCCTGCTGCGTACTAGAACGGCATTTGTTTAATGACACGAAAAAATTCCTATTTCATAAGTTTGATTTGATTAGTTCAATGAGGTAGTAAGGAATATCACATTGAATTAATTTTGCCAGACCGTGTCGAAAGCTTTTTCTATGTCCAGAAAGGCAGAGATTGTTGAACGACCAAATCGTTAGGCGTTTTTAATAGAGTTTTTCAGCCTCAGCACTGTTTTAGTAGCAAAGTGGCCGGCATGAAATCCGAATTGTTCTTCTGGAATAAAGGGTTCTAGTAAGGGCTAGAGCCTTTTAAGAATAACTATTTTCATCACCTTATTTATTCCTTTTACAAGTGATATTGGGCGAGTATGTCCTATACTATTATAGGGCTTTCCTGGTTTAGGAATAGGAATGACTTTACCGAATTTCCAACAATATGGAAATTAGCTTGTTTTTAAAATACCATTAATAATATCGGTAAGTTGTGATATTGCTTTATCTGGAAGATTTCTAACTACCGATTTGGCTATGTTATCGTCTCCCGCAGCTGTTCTTTTATTAAGATGCTGAAGAATGTTGGCAACTTCTACTTTATCGATCATCTCAATTAAGATTGGATTAAGAGGAGCAGAATTAAGAAAATTGTTAACACAGTTATTGACTAACTGTTCGAAAAAGGGATCTTTTAGAGAATCGTTTTGTATGTGAACTTTTTCATAGTGAACCACGATTTCCTCTCAAATTATTTTAGGATCTATGATTGGGCTAGGATCTTTTGCAATTGAAGTAATCAAATTTTAATTTTTACCATTAAGTTTTCGAATTTCATGGAAAATTTCCGGAGAACTATCGGGAATTTCAGACATTCTACTTGTGAATTCATAATTGCTTAATTCGCTAAATCAACACGAAATCATATTGGAATAAAATTTAACGTCAGATTTTCAGATATGCCCTGTATATTATAATAGAGCCGATGCATTCGATTGCGTGGTTTAATGAGATTTTAATGAGAAATTTTTAAGGTTCCTTTGCTCTGAATGAGAGGTACATTTTTTTTGATGGGTATAATTTGATTACGTTAGTTAACTTGATCGTTTTTTCTTCAATTTAAGTAAAAAAAATTTTAAATTTCATTCATTCTGCTTCGAAATAGTTTCGAAATACTTTTGTTTTTTCTGGTTGGGTCTTGAAATAGATTGGGAATACAATTGGTAAATTAATTGAGCAGAATTCATGCAAGACTCGTGGTGGAGTGACTAGAGAGATATTTTTAAATAGAACCAAATCAAGAACCGTGTTTCCTTTTGGGAATATTAGTTCATTAGGAGCATTTAATTGGATATTGGAATTATTGCAAAAATTAAACAGTGAACGATCATTCTGATTATTATTTGGGCAACTCCATGTGGTGTGGCGTAAATTAAAGTCACCAGTCAATATAACTTTGTTACTGGAATTAAAAATATGTTCTTAATCCTTGGCTCTTAACTTGTCTCGCGTAAATAGAGCAAAACGTGAGATATTTGTTCTGGGTACTAACATTTAAAAGTAATGCCTCAGTTTCGGCTGTTACAAAAGTTTTGGCTAGGAAGTGAGGAATGCCATTATGGATTAAGATAGCAGTGCCTCTAGATTTAGTATTTATTGCATCTAGCTTGAAAGTGGTATACTCAGTGACTTGAAATTTATATAGTTGTGTAAGGTAGGTTTCGGATAGAAGAACTATGTGAGGCTTGTGACGGAAGAGCATTTGTTTAAGTTGTTGTTGCTTATCAAGTGAAACAAGTCGATTGACATTCAGAAAAATGTATAGAAGTTGTTCTAGCAACCTTCTAGGCTTGGGAGTGAGGGAACAAATTTTATGAAATCATGCCGTTTTTCAACGATATCAGTTGATGGAACCCGATCGCTGAAATTTTCATTGCAAATGTCGAAGTGGTCATTTATGTATCAAATTCGACCTAAAATTTTTCATCATTCGTCGTGGAATATCCACAAATAACATTTATTAGAGTCAACTCCGAAATACCTACATTGTGTTCTGCGGTGAATTCAACCCCGGTTTCATCGCTAATTTAAAATTCATTTTTAGATCTCACATATTTTATCAGAAACATATTTCATTGCTCAGATCCCTTAACTTGCGTATAGTAATTCACGTATCATTACCAAATACTAAATCTTTAGCTCATCGGCAACGCTAAAAATAACCAATCAAATGATTTTAACAAATTCATACTCTGGCCTCTCTCATCGCCTATATAGATGTTGTCACGTAAAGCTTTTTAGGATTTTTAAGCCGCACTTATGAATATGATAATAAAACTTTAAAAGATATTTATGCGATTTGCTTAAGTTTAAACAACGTTTTCATTTAAAAACCAGTAAAAACCACATGTTTGACTTAAAAGGTTACATTTTTAAGAGAACATTTAAGTATCGTAATTGAGTTTTTCAACAATCTAGATAAATTTCCAAAACTAAAATCAAGGTACATTGAAAAATTGCTATATCATTCACATACATAAACAATTTGGATATGTTGTATATCATAACTAAAAAGAAATGACAAAATATCATTCAAATTGATCGAATTGATTTATTGACATTAAAAAAAAATGTAAATTAATAAGAGCAATATCAATATCTCAATATATATATATTCACGTTGTCAAATTATAAAATCAACTTTCAATCAATTTACTCGTAAAACGATTAACAAACGAACGAATAAAATTTTTATTTTAACAGCATCCCACCTAATTTCTTGTTTGGATTTCATTAAATTTCTGTAACATAAGAAAAATCATAAAATTTAAGATTTTATAGCTATATGCATGAGATGCATATGTGTAGTTTTGTAGTTGTTGATTTTAGATTATAATCAATCATTATTCAATTGTTGTATAGTAAAAGATTAGAATTTGTGTAAATTATGCTCTATTATCTATATAAATCTCGAGAGATAATTTAATTCATATTTAAGATTGGAAATTGTTAATTGGATTTGATGTGGTGCTAATTAATATTAAGATAGATAGCGCAACTGACCCGATTTATTTCGATTAAAGTGCAACTTAACTAATTTCAAGCATTTGAAATGGTTTTGCTCCCACGTTATTAAATTTAAAGTTTATTGCCACTTAACAAAATGTTGAAAGGCATATTAAATACTTGGTTGTGATTAGTTTCTAGTGTAGGTTGGGCAAATTACGGGTAACCAACAAGGTTTAAGGCAATCAGTGCGTCATCGTATATTATATTGGTTTGTTTATGACATTGGTATATAATAGTGACATAATATACATAAATGCGGTCGATTATTTGCACTTTGCTATTAAATTTATCTGAATGCAGACATAATAAAATCATTCGATAAAGAATATTGACAGTTCGATATTCATAAAGTATATTCTTTAATGGAGCGTGGGTTTTATTGAACGGCGAAGGTGTTTTTATATAGTTTGTGTGGCAGTTGGGTTATTGATGATAGTGCAAGTTGTA
Organism: Tipula confusa; assembly: GCA_963556175.1. Taxonomy (NCBI): domain Eukaryota; kingdom Metazoa; phylum Arthropoda; class Insecta; order Diptera; family Tipulidae; genus Tipula; species Tipula confusa. The sequence continues at coordinate 147,066,656 of OY744477.1, read as the reverse complement.
AATTATAGTATCTAAATATATACAGATGTAAATATTTCAACAATTGATAAAATTTACAATACTCATTTTAATATTTCACAATTATGTGAAATTGGTTTCGATATACTGGTCATAAGTTCTCCAATCAAAAAATACCCTTGAGTGAGTAGTTTTAGATCATCCGTATTGTCATATAGTTGGCACAGCGGTCGTGAACTTAAAGCTGCTTCTATCTGAGTCACCGCATGGTTGTCAACTTTTCGAACGTAAAATTTGAACGCAGACATTGTAATTTGGTTTACAGCTCCTACCTCATCACTGGTACAGTTATTTCAAAAATTTTGAATTAGAAATACACAACATGCAACTAATCAACTTAAGTGTATTTTAATATCCATACACTATTTTTTACTACACTACTGTGTACATAAGTTTGATAGTTCAACGACAAAACTACAGGTGGTATTCGATGGTTCAGTTAATACTTCTTTAAAAAAATCCCTTAATGACATCTGGATGGTTGGTCCTACAATATAGCCTGATTTGTTTACAATCATCACATAATTTCGAATTCACAAATACGTGTTCATTGCAGACATTACCAAGATATATCACCAAATAAAACTGCATGATTCAGGTCACAAATTCCAATGTATATTTTGGCGTGATATTCCAGATAAAGAACGAAAGACGTAAACGTTTCATTCAGTTCCATATGGTACATCTTAGGCACCGCACCTTGGAACCCGATGTTTAACACAGTTGGTTAAAGACGAAGGAGCTCCATACCAATTGGCTTCCAACGTCATCTATTAAAATGTTTACGTGGATGTTGCAATGACCTGCTTCAACAATATTAAATAATGTATCAAAATACAAGATGAGTTAATCAAGCTTTTAGACAATGGAGGATTTAAACTATATGTAAATTATGTTCAAATCATCCTGATATTCCACTATCTACACCAAAAGACAAACGAGAGGTTCATCTCAACATAATGGGTAACGACGTCATCAAAACGCTTGGACTTATTTGGCAGCCGTCACAAGATTATTTTCACATTCACTTTATTCCTGTATAGAGCAAGCAGTTCTAACGAGGTGGATCATTTGATTGGACCAAGATATTCGATTTATAAGGCTTGATAGGACCAGTGGTATAGTTTTGGGAAAATCTTTATCCAGCAGTTGTGGAAATTGAAATCTCATTGGGACGAAAGTCTTCCAACAGAATATTAGTCTCGATGGTTGAAATTTAGTCAACAGCTTTGTGATCTAAGCACAGACTACAAATTTCTTGAAATATTTGGCCAAGTGGATCAATCGAAAATATACAATTACATGCATTCTCCGATAGAAGCGAGGTTGCATATAGAAGGTCAGTCTATCTGCGTTCAGAAGATAAAAATGGCTATAGAAACAAAGATCATTGAGATAAAATGGACCATTGACGGCGAATGAATAAAATAGAATACTAGCCCTTATAAAGATCATTCAATCCATACACTTTGGCGATGAGATAACTGAACTATGGAAAAACAAAGAAGTTCATCAAACGAGTCGTTTACGCTCCCTTAGCCCATTTCTGGGTGTTCACGGTATACTACGTGTTGGAAGTCGAATTCAAAATTCATTTCTTACTTACGAATCAAAACATCAACTCCTCTCACTAAAATCGGTTCGTTTTACTTATTTGTTAATGCTTTATTTACATGTGAAATATCTACATGTTGTACCACAAGCGCTACTGGCTATCAGTTTACAGAAGTTTTTGCCAATTGATATATGCCAATAGCTCGTCCCAACCGTCAACAATTGCATTTGCGGTTTTAAAACAAAACCAATCCGTATAACCTATCTGCAGACCGAATCAAACCAGTACGGCCATTCTATAATACTAGGGCAATTTCTGTGGGCCGATACGTTTACACCACCGAATACGGAGCAAGACGTCAATAAAGTTATGTTAGATCATATTTATATACTTTACGAAACGACTTGTTCATCATGAGATCGTTACCAATCTTACCACACAAACATTCATCGCCGCACTAAAAAACCTATCGCGGTTTATGCCACACTATATTCTTCAATAACGCAACGAATTTTGTTGATGCCAGTTTTTAGCTCTGCGAATTATACGACCTGTTCAACACTCAAACACATCATGATGTGTTTCCAACAATGGTGCCAAGAAAATAGAGTTCGCTGGAAACCAATACCACCAACAAGTCCATATTTTAGTATCCTCTGAGAGGCTGCTGCAAAGGCAGTTAAGCACCATTTAATCCGAGTAATTAAAAACTTCTCACTTACATTCAAAGAACTCAATACACCTGTTATTCAAATCGAAGCTGAACTCACACCAACTTATACCAATACCATTAGGTACAAATGACCTAGAAACGTTAACACCTGGTCATTTCATGATAGTTAGTCCGTTAACTGCCATTATCGAGCCTGGCGTAAAGGATGTCAAAGTCACATTGTCATAGCTAGATATGCACATCTTCGAAAGCTACATTAACAATTTTGGCATAAATGGAGTTCTAACTCTCTAAATCTTCTTCAGCAACAACAAATATGTCATTAAAACAAGCTTTTTCTGTAGATTAATTGGTACTACTAAAAAATGACAACTTACCTGCGCTAAAATAGTCTATTTTGAATATCGCTATTTTGAATATCTACATACATTGTTATTCAAATATGATGTTATTGGACATCAAAAGGTTTTAATGATGCAACTAGCCTCATTGAACAGGCTAGCATTCCTTGAAGTCACAGGCACTATGCGTACCTGTCCTACGACGGCAATGAAAGCCCTCACTCCACTTCACGTATACGTCAAAAAATCAGCTTCTCCTTGTGCAGCTAGATTATAGCTATAGCGAATCAATATAGTCATGGTATTGGTCACCTGGACATTTTGAATAAACTTTTAGACTTGGATATGTTCTTTCGAATCTCGGACCAAAAAACTCAGCTTTGGGAGGAAGTTCGGGATAACCGTCCTTGATAAAAGAGACTGAGAACCTAGCTTGGTTCACGAATGGATCATAAATGAATAGTGAAGGGGATATAGGTGTCATTGGGCCTAATTACAAAATATCAAAATATTTGGGAACTAATTCCAGTGTTTTTTTAGCCGAAATTCACGCAATGGAAATTACGCCAATTTATTATATTTATTATATATTTTTTAATTATTATAAAAATAGGTTTTCAAAACGCTTCCAACTACATTATCTCCGACTGCCAAGCAGCAGGAATGCAATAACCTCTAACTGACTTGATTCTAAGTGGGTTAAAAATGGTTATAAACTGCTAAAATATCTCTCTTGCTATAACAAAGTTAGGTTGTGGTAGGTACCTAGTCACAAGGGCATCACTGGAAAGAGATAGCCAACGAGCTTACACGGGTATTTGACCGCAGAGAAATTTAAATAGGCCTCTGCGCAAGCAGCATTCTCGCTCTTCTTAGGAAATTGAAGAAGTTTTTTACCTAATAAATCCCAATAGCACAAAGTATCATTTAGGTTGCAGTGCTGGCCGTTTGGGCGGGAGAAAAAATGGTTTCGGGCAACAAACTGTACAAACTGTATTTTAAGTACGAATAAAAAGCAATCATGGTTCCTGTGGTTGGCGGGCACTTCCTAGCCTCTTAAAAGACTTTTATGAGAACATTTTTTCCTTAGAATTCCACAAAAACATCTTCGGCTTGTTGTAGGAAGCGACTAAACATAGGTTGGTTCGCTGGGCTGACTATCCGTATTCGTAAAAACCTTCAATGTTAAAATAATCAACAAAAGGATATACGTAACCTTCACAATTTTACCCGGTTTACAATTTTCAGACGCGTTAAATGGAACTGTAACCATGACAAAGTATCGCCTGAAACTCGTGGCTATCCAAAAAAAACTCAATGACCCAAAAGTAGAGACCACGTTTTCCAAGGATCAGTATTACTTTAAAGTGAAGATGACCTAAACAATTTTGGTGTCAGTTTTCTTCTTGGGCCCTAGTTAAATAAAGGCTCTTTGGAATTCAACAGCAGTTTCCATAATTGTATATGATAGCTAAATTTAAGCATGCGACTAATCTGTAATCATTTGTGTTCATGCGCCTACTGATGTAGCCCAACCCAAAGATGAAAATTTATTTTACATTAATTTGGATAATTTGATGCGACCCAAATTAGAACACGATGTTGGAATAGTGATTGATGACTCCAATGCTAGAGCTAGCAAAAATCAGATTAAATTATGTAAAAACGTAGGTTCAAACTTCCGACACGAGGCAGTGACCAATAATGGGGAAAGAATTATATTTTCCTTATGAAAATATCCACTTGGGAACATGGTTATACCTCTTAAGATGTACCGAATTCCAATTTAATATCTGGTAATTTCTAAGGGAAGATCTTGGGTCTTTAACGGTAGAAGATGTTGTCCTGAGGTGTTTCACTTTTACGAAAGATAAATTCTAACATGAGATTAAAGAGTATCAGGGACAGACCATCTCTCAGCCGTACACCAGAGCTATTTTCAAACATTTCTGATAGCTTGTTTTCAACTTTGACATAACATTGCGACTGCATTACGGTCATTTCACATAAAAGCACATATTTGTTAGAATACCAGATATTGCAAAGCAAACCATAAGCTATCCCAAGTTCAATCGTAGGCTTGTTGCGAATCAAAGAACACCTGATGACCGTCACGAGATATTTCGTAATATTTAGAAAGAACCATTCTCAACAAAAAAACTGAGTGACTGACCAATTCGGTTAAAATCCTCCTGGTAGTCACCTACGTTTTCCTCCTCCAGGGGGTTGATTCTCTTCAATATAATATAAGACAGTAAATTGTATGGTGTGCAAAGGATAACTATACAGTGATTTTAAAGTTGGCTTTGTGTAGTTGAACAGCCATTTACTGATTTTAAAGTCTGAATTACTCGGTCTAAAAGCTCATAATACTTAGCTATTAAGCCTAATTTATAGGCCAAACAATCTCCATGTTAGTTCAGAAAGACTGGAGCAATACAATGTCTTCTTGATTTGGCTGTTGTCAACGTAAAATAGTACAAATTATGATTTTTTAATTGGTCAGTGCTGGATCTCTGATCTGCAAATAATGAATTTTCCTCTTCAAATTAGAGTTCTTAAATTTCTGCATACATATTTTAAATGTTATTATTACAGGTGTGCGCCAGCCAAGTGGATCAAAAATGCTGTTTGCCTCAGAGAAAATGGTCCATTTTGTAACATTTATGGCAGTTGCAGTGTGACCTTGAATTGAAATCCTTATTGGGAAAAAATGTGACTTACGTCTTTCCTTAATTGTACTTCATCTTGCCTTTTTACTGTGGTAGTTAGAAGGTTGTCCACACATATTACTTTGATATATTTTGCGGCATTTTATTGCACACATGCATATACTGTGATGTAACGTTCTACTAAATGCAATGTTTAGGTGCTTTTGAATTTGGTACCCTTCTGGTGTTGTACCGACCTTAATGTTTGTTTGTTACTTGCTGATCTTGCATTTGGTTTTTATAGGACTAGGTGTTTGGCTGGGTTTAAATATTAAGGCTAACTTACCAATAATGCTTTGTAATCTCTGTATTTGTTGGCATTCATGCATATCATAGCACCGTTGAACCTTCAATTCGTTGCTGGGTTAGCTATGATCAAACTATTTTTCAATTGAGCGACGATTGACGTAGTATATTATGAGAGCCTGCTGCGCATTTTGTATGATCCCAAGTTTGTCCAAGTTGATAAACGATTCCGGTTCTAAAAGTTTTTTGGAATTAATACTGTCTTGGAGATAGTTCAGACCGAATAATGCACGATGAGCTTTTATTAATTATTGTGCCTTGCGTATTGCATTGGATTACGAAATAGGATCGTTTCACATTTCGGCTCATTGTCCCTTATTTGCGAAATGCATAGATAATATAAAGCATCGTCGATGGTTTTCTGTATATTCGATGTTATATCGCCGATGTATTTACTGTTTCTGTAGATTACAATGTCATCGAAGTATGCTTTTATTTGATCCAGACCACTGTTTAACAGCAGGTTGCACTAATTAGCTCACTTGTGTACACATTGTACAATATTGGTGCAATTACACTGCCCTGTTATATTCCATTTTTTAATGAAAATATAAAACTTGATGTATCGAGTTCATCTCAATTAGAAGGTGTAAAATATTGCAGCAGTAATCCATTTTTTTCATTTTGACCAGAAGACTATCCAGTCATACCAATTTCAAAGCATTGACCATGTCTTTTAGCACGGCGGCGTTGCACCACCGTGAATTCAATATGTAGATGATGTCTGATGTCAGTTTAGTGATCACGTGAACCAAGTTGTCTGGTATGAGAATGTAAAGTTCAGAGTAGTCGTATATTTATGATAATCTCGTAGATCTTACCCAGGTTCGAGAGAAAAATTAAAGGCCTATAATTACTGTCCGCATAGACTTGCGGTTTACTTTCCAATGCCTAAGATTTTTTGATTTTGAACGATGTTGAGGTCTTTTTGCGACTGTTAAAAACGCGGTGTTCCCAGAATATGTCAGCGAACGTGTCGTTCTACGCTAATGCTGGAATCGATAATTTCATCATTTTTGATTTCTCATTTAATGTTTGTCAAAAAATGTTTGGTTTATGACTGGTCATTTTACTGTCTAACCGCTACAAGGTGACCTGGTATACGGGGTGGCTCGTTGGTATATTGTTTTTGATATGTGATGGTATACTTGAAGTGTGCTTGAATAAAATAAGTGAATAAATTTTGATTTTTCGATGTTTTGCAGTTTGTACAATCCAACATACTTGACCTAAAGACCTGACAACCCAGCTTTTGCAAGATTTAGATCAATTACTTTTATTCTGGATTTTAATTATTTCAAATATAAATATCCACAAAAATCTAGTCCAGTAATTACCGCTGTTGGTCAGAAAATTGCTCCTGAGGCTTTTAAAAACTTGCGATCATTCATTATGACCAACTGTTTCGAGCAAACGTTAGAGGACTGTATTTGCTGTGGCTGTGGGAATTCAATTTTGATTGTGTACAAAATTATGGACGATGTTTTTGTTTCTGGCGTGGACGATCCAAGATTTTTCTGACGATGCTTAATAATAATGCTGGGCCACAATGTAGATTGTTTCTATAACATTTGTGAACTAATTTGGTTGTAATCTCGGATTTTAAATGCAAAATTATTGGATGAATAGAGGAATAAGCTGCAAAAGCTCTTACAGCCACTTGCTCGTAGAAGTTATGGATCGTCTAGAAATGGATTTAACGATTTAATGATGCTCTTTTTTGATACAGTTTTGGCCTTGGCAAGGGCTTGAATTTCAGCTTTCGATCATTGCTGCTGAGTAAATCTCAATATTTCTGCCTCTGTTTCTCGCCAATTAACCCTGGTTTGGCCTCTCGTCGTAGGTTTTGATCTTCTACAATTGACAATGAAATTTCTGATAATGGCCAGTCAAAGTTCGGGTTCAGTTCTTAAAAAATCAATTCCACTCTACGACAGTAGATGATTTTTTAATTCGTTTTGGTTTAGTCCTCGCGCTGCACAATCGCTGGATTGAGTTTTGATTTAACGTGTCGCCATTTGCCTCGTTGCAGTACTTCTAAAATTTGGCTGGTTTACGATTTGCTACGAATGTTTTCCATATACGTAGATATTCTGACAGCCAATCTAGCACAGTGGTGGAATCAGTTCAATAAATTATTAGTATTCAGCGTTGAATATGGATTGGATCTCCGTTTGACTCCAAGCGAGGTAGTAAGACAGGTAGTGGATGTTGCAAATGCAGTCGCACTAGAATTGCAGAACCCGTGCAATTGGTATTCCGCATCGGTTAAAGAAAGCCATCGTGGTATTTTTTTAGTTGATATATCTGCTACTTCATTTTGATTCTCTAGTCAATGGTCTCGAATCTGGTTTAGTAGTTCGTCGTCCCATCTCAATTCCAACAATCATAGCCTTTAGAAAAAACTCTTTTTTTTCTCTTTTGAGGACGAACGGTGCTAACGTACGTAAATGTTTATGAAGTTGGTTGCCATTGTAACCTCAATACTTTCACTTTGGTTATTTCGTCGGACAATGATTTTGACAGGAATGGATTCAACAGTCTTCAAATTATAAAAAAAGTTTAGGAGAATTGGATGATTATTTTTGAAGGTGAAGCCAGGATTGGAACATCAACTTGGTAATTTGTTAAGCCAATTTAACTGATTTAGGCACGTCATTTTCCCTCCTTTAACAAATCATCTACGTACATATTTTTCAGCAATGGTTGTGCAGCCTTTGGATCGAGATTGTTGTGGTCTCTGCGATTTGTTTTATTACCCTAGTCGCAAAATACGGTGCCAAGGACATACCGTAGGTTAGTGTTTGTATAGCTGGAAGTGCTTCATTAAGGAGTTCTGCGCCAAACTCTTCTTTGGTATCGACAATCGCTAGGGTGCATACATCTTCTGTCATCTTCTGTTATCTTCTCTGCATTTGCTGCAAAGACTACTTGATGTATCTCGAAAGCGTAGAACAACGTCTATCAGGTTGTGCAATGTCGGCCCGGTTAACAAATTATCGTTTAAATATATTTTGATGCGGTTTTAGCTAACATGTCAAACACCACGCATAATTTTGTGGCCGTGGATGTCCCTTTTAACACAACATGAGGTGGCAAATACACAACATCACATGGGCATTTTGATGGTTCCATTAATCACATTTCAAAATGTGAAAATGGCTTTGAAATGCGATGAGATAATTATGTCAATTATGCCTCGGTAGCTCGTTTGCCTCTGCTCTCTTCATCTAATTTTTGAGCTATGCAAAACACTGGCCATAGATCCCAAGTTACTGCTTCAAGACATCCTTTAACTAATGAATGATTTCATCGGCAGTATCTATTACTTTTCGTATTAGACGTTAGGTTGGACTCAGAATGGAAGGTACATCGAAGAAGATCTTAATGAACGACTGGACGGTATACCTTGCCTGCCATACCGAGTTCTCAATTTATTCAGTGATTTTGAAAATGGAATTTCTATGCCGGATAGAGTTTTGGAATTTAATGAATGGTTAAAGCTTAATATTACAGGTTTGATCAATTCAGATCAATCAAACTAATAACTTACATAACAAACTAATAAATAAGACCTGCCCATTTTTGCATATCGCATCGTACATCTTATACTAATCTACAAAACTGTTCACATTTTTTTATGCAATAAAAAATTCGTACGTTCTGGATGATAGATCTACATCAAATGGGTCTACATTAAAATATCGCCGCGAACATGAATTCGATCGTCAGACCATATTTAGCATAACCATAAGAATATAGTTTTTTAGCCAATTACGTCTTTAAAAAATTTAACATATCATTTATTATAATAATAAATGTAGTGGAGTACACAGTCGACCGGTGGTTACATGCACGATTTTAAGATATAAGTCGCCTGCCGCACTATATAATCAAAATAATTTTAGTGCTTCACTACACTAAATCCAATTACCTCGCTAGATCTACAGTGTATACGCGCAGATACATAAAAAACAATCAATCCTAATCTTAATAATTGATTGAAAACAAAAAACAAAAAAAAATGAAATCGAAATATCTCATGAAATCTAATTACAAATTGATCTTACGTCTAGATAATCGATAATATGAAGAAAAATATTTTCGGGTAATTTTACATTATGTTACATATAAAGTAGTGATCTGAGGTCTTATACATAATATAACTTAAAAAAAAAATTCAAAGTCATGTCCAGAAAATTATTAAAACGTCGATCAAGCCGCACATACTTGCGGACTGTGTATACAAATATAGAAAATTTAATTATTTTATTAGAGCTTTTATTAAGATAAAAAGTAGATACATTATTTGATGTAATAAGATCATTTATCCTTGTTTGGGTTTTGTTGATCTTTTTTTGTTGTCCGATCGTGTCGGTACCAAAATTGATTCGTAATAAGTTAATTTAACTTAAATAGATTGAGTGTTTAAGATTAGATGCTTATATAAGTAAGACTTTGTAAAATGTATTTAACATTCTTGTAACGATTGTCATTGTAAAGACCTTTTTTATCGGTATGCGTGTTGTGTAGTTTAAGGTCATTGTTGTTTTATTAACGATAATAATCTTAAACTAATTGGAAGTAAAATAAATTAATTGTATAAATTAATTGTATAGTTGTCATCTAGTTTTAAAATAAACTGTGATTAACTTTCTTTGGTCTGCACATTTTCTCCGAGCAATCATATGTATACGCAAGGTAATTTCAGTTTGTTGAATATGATGATTCAGTGTCAAAAATAGAAGGGCAGTCTCAAGTAACGAAAGCAGCCCGAAATGGCCCCAGTAGGTAAAACCATTTTTACAACATAAAAGTGGCCCAGCTGCACTTAATTTCAAAAGTGTGTTACGGTTGCCCGTACACCCTCGTTATAGTTGCTGATCATCTCCCTGATCAGTTATATTTATATTATTCTATTTATCTGTTTGTTGTGGTGAGTCTTTCAATGGTTTGAGTGCATGAGATTTTCAACCACTTAATTTATTCTAATTTAATATTTAATTTATTTAACGTCTAGAAATTGTTTGGTTATAAATATTTGTCAAACTTTATTTTGTTGGAAGAATTCTAAATTCAATATATATACTATACAATTATACTAACTACTTTATACTACGTCACACCCGTGAAAGATTGTTTAGGCTGCACCAGCAATATTTAGTTCCCGATAAGGTAGAATCTGTAGCCAACAACTGTGAAGAGCTGCTTAAATATATGGAACAGAGACAAACCTCTTGTCGAGTTGGGACTAAGAAATCTGGTGATAAACCCAAAAAGAACATTTCCTTCATGTGCACTAAAGCATGTTTCTACATAGACAATACCGTTCCCATCGAATTCCAATCTCAATTTAGTGATCCCAGCTTTAGATACCACTCATCAGTTAGAACCTAAGATAGTCCGCCAAGTTGTTCGTGATGCTTCATCTTGTGGCAATTTGCTCGATCTTTTTCCGCCGCGGAAAATTTCTCGGATTCTGCACACCGTGTTCCATTACCATTGCCCACAACATCGTCTCCTGATCTATAGGAAGCTTATTTAGACTTACTCAGACCTAATGTTGATTCAGAACATTATTCCGGTGACTAGTCTTAAGAATTTTTCTCCTTATCCCGCCGTCTATCCCGTGACTCAGGCTGATTTACATAAGCAATAGTTAATACCTTTGGATCAATGCTAATTTAGTTTCGTCGACCCTTAGTTGATTCTAGCAGACCAATGCCAACGATCTCTACCTCTCCTGAACGCCTTAACTCTAAACGATTTTTTTACCAAGATCCTCTTATATGTAGGATTTTATTAGGTTGGAACTTAAAATTTAGCGGTTCTAAAGATAAAATGCTCATTGAGCGCTTTGTAGCTCGACTAGATCAGATGGCCAAATGATCGGGGATAAACCACAATGTTTGTGATCAAAATCTGACCTGTTTGATGTCGGGAGTAGCTCTCGAGTGGCTGCGGATGGCAATGGAGCGAGATCCGGACGTAGATTATAATCATTTGAAACCAGCCCTAATACAACTATTTAATCTGGGAATTACGGTCCGTGAGATTCGACGTATGTTAGACGAACGAAAACAAAAATACTCATGAAGGAATGAGGAATGAAATACTCAGTGGAATTTCATATTTCTGAGCTGATTGGTAGTAGGGTGGATTTTTCCGTTCCTCGCAACACTGCTGATACTCTTCCTACCCATTAAGTCACGGTTACTCAATTCGAATCCTTATCAGCCGTCGTTAACCTTTTCCCATTGTCAAATATCGGGCTGCTGGTAAATCGGCCACTTTTTGCATGCTACGCACGATTTGAAACGGTGTTTGATGGTGTATCGGGCGTCTTTCATCCAATAATTATTTCGAAGAATGCTGAAAGTCAAGTTTTATTGATGCTGGTTTAGTAGTTAACCATTGTGAGCCATTCCACCAAAGCAGAGATTTAGATAACGCTTGAGGTTTAAGACCTTTTTAAATATCAGCCGGATTATATTTCGACTCAATATGTTGCCATTTACTACGTTGAATGATTTCTAGAGTTATTGATTTTCGATTCCCTATTACATTTTGCCATTTTTGTGGAACATCAGACAACCAATGCAGTACTATCATAGGATCGGTCCATGCGAATATTTCAGTCCTTTTATATTCTAGCGACATAAAACAAAATTTGATAGTTGTGCAAAAAAGTACAGCTCTACATAATTCCAACTGAGAGAGGGAAATTATTTTGATCTGCACACTGCCATACGCATCTTTAGAGGCATCGCAAAATGGATACTGTTGCAAGAGTTTTGAGTTTGTGATAGTTGGTATACGTCGAAGAATCTGGATAGTTTCTTACTTCGATAGCGATTGGTAGATAACTTGCATTATATTTTTAATGGTCTGGGGTAAATTGACATCCCATTCGATTTTTAGCAGCCATACTTTCTGCAATAGCATTTGACATAGAATTGTGGTTGCTGCAAGCAAACCTAATGGGTCGTACACTTTAGATGCGACTGAAACAATCTTACCTTAGTCCCGCTGATTTTGTTAGGGCATTAGATTCAGCATTCCACCTGTTGCCCAATATCTGATGGACGGATCATACTCAATCAGTTTTGGAATATTCTTAATTTCTTCATGCAAAAATTATCTTAAAAATTCAAAAGAATGAGGAATGGGTTTCCATTTATGTAGCGAAAATCCATTGTAACTCAAAACTTTTTTAAGCTAGTATTTAAGAGAAATGGCTTCTGGTACGGTATCCCATCCAGTTAGCAAATCATCGATAAAAGGTCGGGTAGGATGACGTTTGCAGCTCGTGGGTCTTCATAATGTGGTAGAAACTATTCTACGGAAGTGTTCAGCGTTTTTACAGCCAGATTTGGTGCACAAGCTGTGTCATATGCCACTGCATTAAGTTTGTACGCCTTTGCCGATGAATTGGAGTTTTCGCGTCATAGAATAAGTTAAAAATTGGTATCATCAGGATGTACGAGAATTAAACAGGACCTCTGTTCTATATCTGCTACTATTGCAATAGCGCAGGGTTTCGAAATCGTAATAGATGTAATGTTTGAATATTTGGACCGATTCGAAGAATGTCATTCAATGATACTTGGGTACTCGTTTTGAATGACGCATCGTAAACAACTCTTAAATTTGTAGTGCTACTAATAGCCTTGAACACGTGGTGTGGTAAAAAATACTTGGCGTTGTCTATGCAAGAGGAACCTTATCCCACGATAGGTGCGGCATATGGCCGAGATCAATGTATTATTGTATGAATGGCCACGAAAAATTCTGGTGGTTTTAAAAACCTTCATTCCATAGCTAAGAACATGCTACCTGATATAAACTGCCCAATAATAATCGTGGTTCTGTGAAAGGTAGTTTGATCATAAATCACCCGTTGTTATCCCGTACGGTTGGTTGCTGGTAATATGTTTCGGTTGGATTGCCTCTATTGAATTTATCTGTGATGATACCTTTTCCACTTCTTAAAACATATGTAGCCGTTGATACAATTCATCGTTGCTTGCTTGAAATACTGGCTCAACGGTAGTTTGTTAATTGACTACATCGAACAGCTGACTTCAACAGGAACCTGTGACTAACCACTAACCAACCGAACTTTGATAACTGCAACGTCGACAACCCGTTCACCTCGCATTTTTCCGGATTTAAAATTTCAAAGAAAACGTCAGCTCCGAGTAAAATTTTAAATGGCTTGGTTTGTAAAATTGGGGGTCTGCTGATTGCAACTGCTCAGGTTGTGAAGGAATGTGAAATGCAGTCGTTGATAATAAATTGTTAATATTACTAATGATATGACCTTGATATTTAGGGTCATATCGATTTTTCCTTTAGGGTCATATCGAAGTTTTCCAACCGACGTTGATGACTTCGCTTTAGGCCTTTGTTAAGCACATTATTCGATCACACATAAAGATTGAGACCCAGAATCCAATAATGCTCTAAATGGTTGGAGATTACCTTGTCTTGCTTTGACCAGGACCACAACACTTGGTAATATGGTGAGAGGTGATGAATAAATGATGTGTACTGCTTTCGTGTTAGGGCTAATGGTTACTTGTATTGTGGACTCATTTAGGTTCTGATCTCTCGTTATTGATACTGCACTGAAGTAACCGCATGTTTCATATTATTGATGAATGAATCGCTCAATGGACTTTGGTGGTTCATCGATGGTTGACTGACAACATTCTGCCTTTTATGAAGATCTGCATAAAGCAAGGCGCGGTTTCGTTTGTTACAAATGAAACAAGTAAATTTTGGAAAACATTTCGACCTGATATGTCCTTTTTTCAGGCAATTGTGGCATAGCTTGTGTTCATCTGCTCAATTTATCCTAGGTAGAGTCAAGGTAGAGATCTTTTTTTAAATACGAGACACCGAAACAAGGGATGTAACTGTTGCAAACCAAACACTTATACTAAGCTTAGTTTACCCTAAGTAGTGTTACTTTAATACTGTATTCTTAACAAACCCAAATATTTGTTGGTATTCCTAGATATCGCAAAGCAAACCAACAGCTATCCTGAAAGAAAGAGTATTAGGCTTGTTGAAAATACAAGAACATCTTGTGTTGTATGTCACCAAATGTCTCTTAATCTGTAGAAAGAACCGCATGATCGAAAAAACTGAATCATTGACTGGACGATTTAGACAAAATCCTCCTCGTGGTCACCTATAATTTCCCCCGCCAGGGGAGAGATTCTTTCAAATATTATAAAAGGCAGTAATTTGTATGCTGCGATCTCTTTTTTTGGGAGAGGGAACAACGCGGCCACATCAGGCATAACTTTGTTTGCATTTGACACTTGTTGAACATTAAGTAAATCAGAGGAATGCGCTATTCAAGTGTCGAGCACTGCAGATATGTTAACACGGAAGCTTCCACTCTAGTCCCTAACGGCGATAGACTTAAGTCTAAAGGAATGGTTCAGTCTAGTGACACTATTAAAGAAGTTACGAGATGTATAATCAGTGCTGAGTTGTTGTACTTTTAAGACTTTAGCCTTTCACCATTTAAGCTTTTCCCATCTACAGATTCTCTTGGCGGTTGTCCTAGCAAGAACCATTTTGTTTCTCTCTGCTATTGTAAGACGTATTCGCGCTTTTTATAGGCTATATTGCTCGACCGCAAGACAATATTTCGAATCAATTATTTTTTGGTTTAATTTTTACCATACCTAGAGTCTCCTGGGTAGCACTGACAACCAAAGTTTCCAAAACCTCCCATAGAGCGTTTAAATCATCGGAAGTTTGTTTCCATTATGCTACTGCTAACAAGATTTTAATATTGAGCCTTCTCATCTTTGTTTATCAGGCCTTCACAGTTGTAACATAAGTTACGTTTACGCTTATCTTTGCTTTGTGGTGGAAATTGATCACGCTTTCAAAAATAATGCTTGGACTATTACCAATTAATAGGCTTCCTCACTTAACTCAAAACTTTTTTATTTTTTTTTATTTAAAAGTAAATTGCGAAAGCCTATTTTTAATTTATTTTGGGTCATATCTGTGAATTGATATCGTTTAAAAACCACGTAAAATTACAAAATTGTATACTAATATTTGTCCTTTTTTATTTGCAGGTCAAGGAGCCGTTTCAGAACATTCGAGTAAGTTTTTAACCGTTTATGTATTTTTACTCTTCGTGCAAGTAATAATATATTGATTCTTTCATCTTCTAAAGATTAAGGTAGTTTTACCATCTAGAGTATTTTTTTGATAAAAATGTGCACTTTATTGGTGTTTATATCTCCACATTTTAACCATATCTTGAGTTAACGATTAAGTTAACCAACAATATGCGGTGGATGAATGCAGCATAAAAATCATAAATCGAAACAAATATGATACAATAACTAAGATATAACTAAACTTTCTTAAAAGCATTTCCATTATCTTCTACTGTACACAATTCTTATTTATGTGAACCACCTGACAGATAAAACATCTAAAATGGTACTGAAATTGTATTATCCATTTAAAAGCATACCAAAAAATTCCTTATATACATGATACCGTCTATAATGAAATTAGTGGTATTAAGATAACAGAAAGACTATAATTTTTTTTTGTTTTAAATGTAAATGAGGATTGTGTACATAAATCTTCCAACAAATTCACTAATCTTTTCACACCTGGTATTTAAAATTTTTATTTTATTTTTTTTTGTGGCCATCGTATTATTATACAATTAAAAGTTAATTGTCTAGCGTGTTTCTTTGCGTTGATTTCGTTTTTAATTTAAATATATCAGATTAATAATTATTTATTGTATTAGAAAATAATTAAAATGTGTCAACTGTCATCATGATGGTATTACGTATTTTTTTTAAGGGGAGGGATTAGATAGTTGGATTAAAAAAAATATTTGTGTTTATCAATAAACCACCTAATGAGGTACACTTAAGTATAATTTATGATAGTCGACTTTAAGAGTTTATTTACCATTAAACTAATATATGTTAATTAATTTTAAATTTAATTAATAACAAGGCATATTGGGAAATATTGATAAGATTTTGTTCGTGAAATATGCGTATGTGAATGTCATTCAAATCACTTCGGGGTCACTAATATAAGAAGTATTTATGTTAGTGAGTTAAATTTTATTTTTAAATAGTTAATCATCTAACATTAACTGTAAAGTAAGAGGATAGAAATTTTTCGTTTTATTAGGGCCAAAAGCCTCTTCATATATTTTTGTTGGCCATTCAGATTCTAACAATGAGTTGATTGCAATTTGATGTCTTAAGTATACAATTTTCTATTCCATGACATCCTTTCAACAATATTCAACAATTCAGTTCGAGTGACTAGATAATATAATGAGATGTTTAATTTGGTACTCAAAACCAGAATGCTTCAATATTTCACCTAAGCGAAAATTTCTCACACTATCGAGGAATGGATGCAATCGTTTGATTGGGTTTCAATTTTCTAAAATGACTCCATCTTATTTCAGCAATCGAATTTCTGATGTACATTTTTCTTCTTGCGCCCAGCAGACTACTCTTACTATCTTAGTATAACTATTCTTGTCGTCAATGATAAAAGCAGACCAAAAGAATTACTGGATATGATAAACATGGAACCTGCAGTTTTTCATCACCCAAAACCACCTTATCAAAATCAACTCTTTGTTTGGGCCAAAGATATTTGAGTGGTGAAAGCCAATCTGTGACCCATGCCATTATAACGAATTGTTTTTTATATTAGGTGGCATAGTACCACGTGATGCAAAATTTGCTGGATTATGTCTCCGCTTCGCGTTGTAGTTTCAAGAATTTCTAATACTGGGTTGACAATATGTGTATTCCACTTGCGAGGATGAGTTGACAACCAAGCCAGCACTAGTGTTGAACCACATCATGGCGTGAAGTCTTATATTCACAAAATGATTCCTTGATTCCTTGATTTTTACAATTTTATTAACCGTTGCGGTGCTAATAATTTCAGCCATAGAATGCACAATTGCTTTACTGGAGCAACCTTCTTTTTTGCCGTGATAATATGACATTTAGAACTGATTTCATTTAGGGTTGTTCTGCAGTTTAGATAAAAGCTTCGTAAGCTAGCTTAGAGGCACTTGCGAAACCATGTATTTACATTTTATTTATTCGTAACTGTCATGAGCCACCTTGGGATTTCAATAAGTCCTATTAATGGTAAATTTTCTTTGATTTAAAACTATTTATTTAATTGATCTTGGGATTAAGTATCATTCCAATCGATATACTGCAACCATAGTTGTTTAAAACATATTTTTATTTTTATTGTTATTAATGCAAACCAACCAAGTGGATCAAATAACTTTAATATCTCCGACAATATATGATAGTTTGTATACAAGTTTACTTATTCTAGCGGAATTTTAAAGAAAAAACCCTTCCTTATGTGGATTTCAGTACAAACTAAGTGCTTTAACCTGGGTCTGGGTGTCATTCTAATGGTTTGATGTTGAATTATCAATGTACTTGTTACTAGGTTAGTTCCATTCAGCACATCGTCAGCATAAAAATCGTTTAATATGATTCTTGATGTTTCATCTTTTTCGTCCACTGCTTATTTTCTGTAGAACACGCGTAGCAAGAAACGGTGCACTAGCTATTCTATATGTTACGGTGAGCAACTTATAGTCCTGTATTTCATGTGTCAGTGATTCCCTTCAAACAAATCGTTGATAATCTGCATTTTTATCGTTTATTAGAACTTGTCGGTATATTTTGTCTGCTTCTGCGGAAAATGCTATTTGGTACAAACGAAATCTTAGTATACTATAGAAATTAAACTGTTTTGTAAGGTAAGACTACCCTTAGACAATTTAAACTATACCTTGAGCTTGATTTGGCTGACCCATCGAATACCACTCTGTTGGGTCCTGATAATATCATCTTTGAGAACACCATGATGTAGCAGATAGAATTTTTCTTCTTTATTTAAATCTGCCTTTGAAATGGCCACCGTGTGTTGAAGACCTTCATATTCTTGCATAAAAGCGATGTACATCTTCTTCAAATCTTTATCCTTATCCAATTGCCGTTCCATTGATAAAAGCCGTTGCACTGCAAACTGCCTTGAACGACCAATACGATCTTTTGATTTAAATGGCAACTTGACAAGAAACCGTCGGAAGTCAGAATGTTAGTTTTACCTGGAACGTGGAAATTTCGACTAGAAAATTCTGATTTGTTCGAATGGTTATCGGTATCTATATCAACTAATGGAAGTTGCGCCGTTACTTTTAGAAGAACGACGGCTTATCCAATGCTAGCATTTTTAACGGCACTAACAACTAGATTTGTGATCACTGTAACTACTCGCACATTTAATGATCCTAAACCAGTAAATGCGAATTTTCGTTGCTTAGGCAATTGTAGTCGTCTGCGACACGATTCCGTAATTATGGGTAGCTGCAACCCTGAATCTGAAAGGCATTTGCATACTTCGTCATCAACAACATCATTTTTAACATTTAACAACTCTCTTAGTAGTAAAGCTGTTATAATTCAAGTTGATTTGTGGGCATCTGCAAAAAATTCTGCGATATGTAACGTGCTACTGGTGGTTTCATTACGTTGCAGTGGTGATCCTTACCTTGCAACGTTTATTTTACTATTTTTCAAGGGTTTAAACTGTGTCGCATTTTTGTTCGATGTGCAACCACTCATGATGTCTAGCGCAACATTTTGAACAATTCCGTTGAACTTTGTATTTGAACATGCAGTATGAGTAGGGCTCATGCAATTTAAATAAAGATAATTTTGTCTGACAAACTTTCGTCGTTCATCAATGCTTAAATTCTAAAATGCTGAACATTGAACAAAAGATGATCTTGACTCTGGCAAAAGGGACAACCTTCGATTTTAGTATCATTGGAACTAATATAGTGAAGTTAAGTCCTGTTGTTGGACATGACTCAGGTTTAACGGTTATTAAAGCATCACATCGGCTATATTCAAAAAAATTTATGAAATCAGCAACCTTTGTAAAATCAATGGTTACGGAATGCAAAGCCCATAATCGTTTACTTTCTTTATCCAACTTTGTAACCATCAACATAATATAACCCAAGGGTGGTGAGTATCCGCTTCAGTTCCCATTGCCTTTAATGCTCAAAACACTTCATCACATTGATCTATGAGGCCACGTAGTGTTGATGTCACTGGTTTGATCGTATCTGGTCTCTTTATCGTATCTGTCTATCAGCTTTTGGAAGGTCTCTATTTAATTGGCTTCAGTTAGTGCAAAATGTTTTAAAACATTGTATGCATCTTCTTTTAGACAACCAATTAATAATTGAAACTTTTGTGCAGCAGATAACCTATCATTTCCATGCAGCGATTTTAAGAATCCTTTTGCCAATACTTACAATTCCCGCAATGATGGTATTTTCGGCCGAGTAAATTTTAAATCAGGTTTGAATTTCAACATATCGTTATTGTGGTTTGTACATCATCCATCAGTGGTGCACTGGCATTTCCTGCTTTTATTTGTGCGTTCAACCTAAAAATTGTCTTGTCCAGGCATTTGTAGAGAGCAATAGTGCATAGACAATTGTATGTCGTTAATGTACATAGAAAACAATATAGGACCCAGCACTGAACCCTGAGGTACGCCAGAAGTAATTGAAAGGAAATCAAATAAACTATTACCGAAATAAACTGCCTGAGAATGATTAGAAAGGTAATTGAAAACTAATTTGGCGGCGGAAAACGAAAATCTAAATTGAGAAATAAGCTTATTGAATAAAATACCGTGATTTATAAAAATCTAACGAAGTTAAAGAGTTCAAACCCCTATTACTAATAACCCCTATTACTCAAACCTATATTACGCCGAATGTCGTCACAAATGTTTAATAACGCAGTGGTTGTAATATGGTGTTTTCTAAACCCAGTTTGAACACAGCTAACTAAACTCTTACTATTAAGGTGTACCTGAATTTGATTCTTGACAACTATCTCGAAGGCTTTAGAGATAGAACTTAACATAATTATTGGTCGAAAATGAGAAAGTTTAGAAGGATTACTAATCTTTGGGAAAGGAATAATTTTACTAAGCTTCCACTGGTCAGAAAAGGAGGAGGACGTAAGGATAAAATTAAAAATATGTAGCAAGTACTTTGAAATGACAGGAAACACTCGTTTTACGAATTTTAAACTGATATTATTCAAACCAGAGGATTCCAATTTAACCTTTCAAATAGCGGTATGCAACTTAACGAGCGAAATATTTGCGAACGAAAAACTATTAAATTCATTTGGCTAATTCACTTAGGACTTGGTAGGAGTAGGAGTATTATTCATGAAGTTTTCAATTCATGAATAATACTCCTACTCCTACCAAGTCCTAAGTTTAACGATCATTTGGATTATATTACTAAAAAATGAATAAAAACTTGGACTTTTTAATAGATTTAAGGATAAAATACCACGTGAGACAAAAATTATTGTAGTAATATTTATAATAATTCAATCACAACTATATCGTTACCACAAAATGCAAAACAAATTTGTATAAGTTTAATGCTGGAAGTATTAGAATGGAAGTCTATAAACCAAAAAATACAAAAGAATATGAAAAATTACAAAAGACCAATGGGACTATTCTGGGCGTACCAGTCTTGCAGTGATTGGAAAGGCTAGAACGCAATCATTTAATGATAATAAAACGGTAATCAAAACTATTTACCTTGCTATTCAAAAAAATTTATCAATCATTCGAAAAGCAATATAGCAATGTTTTTGAAAACCACTTTTAGCTGCTGATTGAAGTTTAGACTTTTAATGGACCTACCACAAAACGAGGAGGCTCTGTAGACCTGTTGAACTGTAGACCTACCGAGGTTAAATCCCACAAACACATATAAATTATAAGAATTGCCAAAATGTCATAATTTAAAACTAGAAGATTGATGAGTTCTTTATGCAGGATAAGGACCGCAAGTGCGATCCTCCTCACAGTTTGAAATTATTTTGAAATTTATGTTTTTTGAATATACATAGCAACTCTACCTGTATGTTGCCCATTCGAATCGCATCGTATAAATTTATAGATTTTAATGTGATACTCAAAATCGTAAATTTCTTCAGTTGTTATGGTTTCCCTGAGTATAATACTAAGGCTGGTTTATAACTGGCCACAATTTCTTGTAATTCTATGAAACTTGTTATTTTTCTATGATAGTCAGCGTAGCTTTTCAACCTTTGTTTAGTCGCTTCCTAGTTTATGTCTTTTACGAGGCTCCCAACCACACTGGTTTAAAGAAATAATAAAAATAATACTTCAGTAGTTTTACAACTTTTTTGCTTTTTGGGAGTAACGATTAACTCGTTGTTTATACTTATGTATTGATTAATTACTCCTATTTTTAATACAAAGCATATTCGTTAGTTGGCTCCAATTATAAAATATCCACATATAATATCAAAAAATTTCGATTTAATTTTGAGTGTCGTTCTTGAAAAATTTAACAAAACTTTTAAACACTTTGTCGTTTCATTAGTTGTTGTTATTGTGTTAAATCTTAAATGAAATTAAGATAAAATTAAATTAAATGAAATATTTCTTAGAAAATTACTAATAAATTTATCTTATCTGTTATATATTTATATATATATATAAATAAATAATTTAATTATATTTCTTTTGTTTTCATAAAACTATAAAGTTTATGTTTTTAAAGAAACAAGAAAGCTGAAATAAAACAAAAAAATATTGTTAAAAAGTTTTGTTATATTTCTTGTCGTACCGTTGTTGTGCTTTAGAGTAAGAACAAAATGACAAAATGTCTTGTTAAAAACTTAGCTTTGTTCTTCTTACGAGTGTATCATATGTTATATATATATATATATATATATATATATATATATATATATATATATATATATATATATATATATATATATATATATATATATATATATATATATATATATATATATATATATATATATATATATATATATATATATATATATATAAATATATTTACATTATACAAATTAGTATTCAAGTAGGTGGCTTTCAGGTATATACTATATTATACACGTAAAATTTATACTTTATAAAAATTCAGAAGTATTTTATAATTTCGTTATAATAAAATATTAAATTATAAATTTTTATTTAATTTTTGTAAGTGGATTTTTATGATTACGTTTATTTTAAAAGATTTATAGAAAATACATAAATAGATACATGTTACAAAGTACATAAATATTAATAGCATAAAGACACATAAATAATTTATTTCATATAATTGTAAATAGGGGAATTAAATTTTGTGACAAATAAAATTAATTAATTATTTACTAAATCCTTTAATTAAATTAACGTATATGTGTTATTTATTGTGATATGAAATAAATATTTTTTAATTAACTTTAAATTCAAAGATTAATGGCAAATCATCGACTGTGGGTGAAATTGGGGTTTGATTTAATCGATGTGTAATTTATATTTTGATTTCAACTAAGGATTAATGAAATTTTAGATTTTTGGTTGATATAACTACCGTTGTTTTTGCTTCACCATCCATTTACTTTTGGTTTATAGTCCTTATCTAGAAGTGCCAATCTCTCATTTCTTTCATTTTACTTTATAGCCTCTAACGATTACTTTATAACTTCTTATCAAAAGTTAAATTAAAATAATAAGTCTATCATATTAATCTCTTTTTGATACAAAAATGTGCTAAAAAACGTTTAGTTTTAACATTTTACTGGCTAATAATTTACTTTGTTCTTTGTCCATGCATTTTTGATTCTCGACAAACTAACTGTTCTTTTTATGTAGGCTATTGATAATCTATGTCAATTCTTAAGTTGCATAGTTCATACAATAAAGCTGTTGGCCTTTAATAAACAAAGCTTGCGAAGCACACTGAATAAAACATCTTCCACTGGCCACCGTTCTGTTTTTTTAAACAATTAACAAAACCAAAAAAGTCAAATTTTGTAAGTCTGATTAGGCACAATGATACCTCCTAGAATATGTTTTAGTGAGTTCAGAAGCTGTGTAAAATTTAATTTACGACCCCGTCTAATTTTTGTCAACATATAGTTTTCTTATATTAATTTTGACAGTGTTCTGCATGCAACCAAATTATCACAGCAGTTAAAGTTGTAATAATTTGGACATTTCCGAAATAATTTTTATTTTTTATTTTTATTTTATAAATATGATTCTTTATTTAAGCTTTTATTTAAATAATCTTCTTTATTATTTCTTTTTTAATTACAATCTCTTCTAAGACTAATAAGCAATTTTATTCTAACTTAAATTACTACATTTTACTGAAATTTAAGGGTTCATCCATCGATGCACTCCTTAGTATGAATATTTATTATTCAAACCATTTTTTTGTCCAGTTATGTATTTGCCATAGAGGATTGTAATTTCTCTGTTGTATCTGAGTTGTTATCACCTACTGCCAAAATAGCTGTGTCATCGACGAAAGTGGGTAACATGTTGTTTTGTGGGATTGAAACATCTCGAGTGTATAGTAAATACAGAAGTGGCCCAAGTAGACTTCCTTGTGGAACTCCTGTTCTTATTTCATTAAGCTCAGATTGTTTAGGTACGATTAATTTTAGTTTGTAGATTAAACCTTTGTGCCAAACCTTGTCAAAGGCTTGCGCTACAACAAGGAATACTGTTGAACAGACTTTTTTTCTTTTAAAGTCTTTTCAATGATACTGGTTAGTCTATGCACTTGATCAATAGTTGAGTGTTCACTGCGAAAACCAAATTAGTTATTCGGAATTAAGTTATTTTTTTCAATTATTAGTTTGAGTCGTTTTAATAGTAACTTTCCATAGAGTTTAGATATTATCGGCAGCAACGATATAGGCCTATATGATGTTATTAGATGTGGCGGTTTTCATGGTTTGCGAATCATGATAACCTCAGCCACTTTCCAAAGTTTTATCACATATTTTAACCTAAATACAGCATTTATGATATAAATTGACTTTACCGTAGTTTTTCTCGGTAATTGCTTTATTATTTTTTCGGTAATCAGGTCAAACCCTGGTGCTTTCTTTAAGTTAAAATTGTTTTTAAATTCGTTTGCTACTTCAGAAGATGATGTAGGTGTAACCTCTTCGAGAATTTGTAGTATATTTTCATCCGATGTTTCTCGTAATTGGCATTCATGAGGTTAAAATATATTTTCAAGATGATTAGCAAATCATTCTGCATTTTCTTTGTTTTTCCTTGCTCATCCATTTTCCTGATAGGATGGATTGGCATTATTGGCCTTTTCAGAGTTTTAGTTGCTTTGCAGAGCGAATAATCCGAATTACTCTCATTCGTCAACCTACTTAAGTAGAAATTAACTGACACATTTTTTAACTTCTGAATTTCTTTTGTTAATTGCTTAGTAAGATTGTTTAGTGTTTTTTTGTCTTGTGGAGCTCTAGTTTGGTGCCACTTTTTTCTGGACTTGCGCTTATCCCTAAGGAGATTTCTAATCTCTAATGGATAGCTATTTCCTTTTAGCCTTGATTTGATTTCTGGAGTACTTTGCCATGCTGTTTGTTGGATATCCGTAATGAACTTTTCTACTTCTATGTCCAGTTGATCCAGTTGATCCATTTATGTTCCAGTTGAAGGTGTACTTTGAAACTTTCCCAGTCCATATATTTGTAGGTTAATACTGGATTATTCCCTTTCTGGATGATATACGTGCTTAGAGTTGAGACTATTGGAGAATGATCTGAGCTCATATCTTGGCTTTCTTTGATTTTCATAAAATTATTAGAAATATTTTTGGTTTTAAAGAAATCGATCAGGTCAGGTATTTTTCCTATGGGTCAGTTGGTCAATATGTTGGTTTTCCTGTTGAAATAGGTTCACATCCATTTTCTTTAATGGCAATAAGTAATCCTTTTCCTTTAGTTGTAGTTAATCTTGAACCCCAGTAAGTATTCTTTGCATTGAAATCACCACCTGTTATGAACCCCAGACGCTTGAAGAGCTCTGAGTTTTGTTTGTTTTTAACATGGCTTGGTGGACAGTACAATCCTGCAACAACAATAGGGACGTTGTTGGTTTTTAAATAAACCACTGTGGCCTGAATTTCTTCTTTTTCATAGTTTTCTTCTTCAAAATATTGGATATTTTTTAAATATAATTGCACTTCCTCCTCAGGCTGAATTATCTGGATGAATAGTGTGATTTACGCAATAGCCTTTAAATATTATGTGGGATTGCTTAGTAAAATGTGTTTCCGAAATTAGACACACATCTATATGCTTAATGCCGAGGACTGTTTGTAGTTTTTGCTGATGAAAGCAAACCATTAACATTCCATGACATGATTTTCATTGTGCTGTCCATTTCTGTGTGGATTTGGGTTTAGCTCCCAATGCTCTATTTTTCAATTTTTGTAGCCTCTCATCAAATTTTGTTAGTTTAAATGAGAATATATTGTAATGTTTGACTTATGTCCACATTTAGCGATTTTTGCTGGGGTTTATTGACTACACTTCTCGTTGCGTTGGCATATGTAACACCTTCAGTTCTTAGTTAGCAGCCATATGGTTGCCCATTTTCTTGTTTTTTCTGCCTCTCGTGTTGTTTTGCCTGACCATGCGTTTGAGCTTTATTCATCCTTCGGATTTTAATTTTCTAGATTTCCTCTGCAACAATACATCCTCGATAATTATCAGGATGACCATGTTCACAGTGTACACACTTTAGATTAACTTGCGGATTGTCGCATTCTCCAGTTAGATGGTGTTCGGCACATTTAACACACCTTGGAAGTTTACCACAATATATTTGCGTGTGTGCTTGACATCTTTTGCATTGCGGAATTAGTTTAGATTTTCTAAGTGGTTGAATTTCCACTTTGCAACCCATTAAACTAGAGATCTTATAAATGTTATTTATATTTTCGTCACAGCTGAGTGTTAATACAAACATGTCTAGCTTCTTTTTATTTCTCCAGCTAATTTAGTTCATTACGCTGATTATTTTAAATTTTTTTGATGACAATTCATCTTTAATTCATTCTGTGAATGACTCTGATTGGCCTTTCTTGTTTATTTTCATACGAGTGAAAGATAAATGACCCATCGCTTAAAGTTACTTGTTGCCATTGTTTATATAACATTCGATCTTTTTCGGAAGCACTACTTTCAAGAACAGATGTTTTACTATAATTATATGAGATTGTTATACCTGCTTGTTGGAGTGCTGCTGTTGCGCCCATATTATTTTAGAATTACTCCATATTCAGATTTTCAAGTGAGAAATTAATAGTTTTCTCTGGAGATCTAGTAACCCTTCCTCGCCTTTGGAACGGGCTTCTTTTATTTCAATATTCTTGTTGTATTGTTTATGCAAGGAACGGCCCTCCCCAGAATCCTTAACGCCAGTCTCACTGGAGAGTGGATTGCCTAATGTTTCCATTGGTGTACCACCTGGGGTATTATTTCCTTCTGTTTTATTCATTGCATATTGAATATTTATAGTGTAATCCACTCGCCTCTAGTATTTAGCCGATGTTTAACCATGTTGCCCGGGTGTTACCACGTGGAGGTATACAAGACACATTTGGTGGTCTTGATATAGTTGCAAAGTTGGAATATATTCCACGAAAGTCATGGCTATAGACGGTCAACTCCTATCCTATTAAAGCGCACCCCAACACCCATGATAAATTATTGGCAGTTGATTATCATCTTGTATGTACCGGAATTTGTCTAGATAAATAAAAGCTTCTGGTCCTGGTATGTTGCTAATTTCTATATTTTTTCAATTATACTATCTTTCGTATAATATAGCCCAAATGTCAAAGAGTTTTCAGCATTTTTGGCTTTAAGATTCTGTAAAACAATTTATGTGCTGATCGATTTATTCATTGGTAAGATTTCTATTGTTTGGAGTTATATAATTTTGATTTGTCCTAAATAGATGTTTTTTATATTATTTTCCTAGTCTCCCCTTCCAAGAGTGCCAGTTGGTATTTATAAATTGGAAAAGAAGTTTTGTTGAACTATTCGAAGTTGATTCGACCAATTTACCCGAAGAGTGCAACAAACGCTAATATTCCTATATTACCAACCTCCAAATTCTTTATCTAGGATAAATATGACAACTGGATAATTTTTCGGGGGTTATTTTGGTCATCAATATTATCATAGTTACCGCAGGAATTAGTCATTATTTGCATTGGATGAAAATATAACACTCGCTGATCCAGATTTTAATATTCTTGCAACAGTCAACACTTTATTGGGATGTGAACCCCAATATCCTAGTGTCAAAAACTTCAAATTCTAATGGCTACTTAGAAGAATCATATCTTACTCCAAGGTATCCATCTCTTATCCAAATGCCAATATTATTGGATCGTCTTATGTTGAGTCAACAGAAATTATTTGCAGTATGGAAGCTGCAATCGAACATTTTTAGTAGGATGAAGAAATTACTCCCGCGAAATTTCAAACCGAAGAAGAACAAAAACGTATTGACGTATTGCATGCAACTACTAAATTACAAAGCAATAAAGTATTGGTTCAAATGCCGTTTAAGTTCGATGCACTTGGAGTTGGGGAAAGTTATTTGCAAGCACTGCGATGGTTAATATTCATTGGAGAATCAGTTAAATCCAGTTAATGAGTATGTCATCGTCCCGTAGTAAAGGAATCCAGCTCGACCACAAGGGTGCGCGTCGTATTTGATGCTTCCGCCAAATTATATAAAAATCACAACAATACATAATTTCACTATAGAAATGTGGTGGATTCAATATTCAAAAATGGTCTGCGAATCACCCCTTTTTCCTTAAGAATATTCAACCGGAAAATCGAGACATGATATCATGGAAAATTACGGATAATATTCAAATAATTTCAGAGTTAGGCATAAAATACCATCCAATTGAAGATTATTATCAGCAGTGCCATCTAAGATTACAAAGCGAACATATTTGTTGGAGACATCGGGCATTTTCGATCCATTGGGACTATTAGTGCCCGTGTTATAATTTTGTAGAAATTGTTATTCCACTTACTATGGTTATAGAAGGCATCAATTGGGATGACGAGCTACCACCAGACTTCTTGCAGAATTATTTACCAATCCAATGCTGTTGGCAGACGTTAAACTTCCCATATGGTAATTAACGATTATGGTGCTCGTGTGGAATTACACGGATTTTCTTATGCATCAAAGGATGCACTCATCAAATCACTCACAATCCCGAAACTGGAGCTGAACAGTCTTTACTTGTCCGATTACTGAAATTAACCATAGAATCTCTTAATTTAGCAAGGAAACTGTTAACCAGTCCAAAAAAATCGTGTTGCGGAAATTATGTTTGCCAATAATCCACCACAATGGCATTTTAACAATTGATCCTAGGATTCTGGAAGCAACGGTTGCAGGAAAATGTCACATCCTTGAACAAATTTATTATGTGGCAAAATGAGAATCATCAATTCACCAAAGGATATCTCGTTCTTGGGAAAGATTAACTTATCCAAATTGTATCCCTTAAATTACCAAATGTTATTCAACATCAGCATGTTATTCAACCAATTATAAAATTTCTTCGTAATACGAACCAAAAGCATAACAGTAATTTATTTGCTTCCTATAAATATTTCTTTTATAAATGTTTTCCAAAAGAACATTTTGAAAGAAAACCACAACCAACAAAAAAATGATATTAACATCAAAACACAAACAAACATTATTAACAATTATGAAAGATATTCAAACAGCACACGCAAGGTTTCGTGTCGAGGAGCCACCATTGTAAATTGTAAATTTACTTCTTTCATAACATATGTATGTGTAATATGGTGTGTCATAACAAAATACACGAGGATCAGACAACAACTAAAATCGTTAGGCGATTGTTGGAAACATTTACTCTTCAATTTTATAATTAATGCGAATAATAATTAATTCACGGAAGATGTATTCTCTGTCACCATTATCTGTCATCATCGTTTCTTCACAAAACTAAACGGAAACAAATTTTTTAATTAAAAGGAAATTTATTATTGTCTGTTAAATTGTTTTTGGCAAGGAATTGTGTATATAGAAATAGGTCATTAGTTTATTAATTGTTTATGTTAATTTAGAAGATATCATTTTTCGGTCTGTTGTTACACGATAAGGTCGTCTTTAATTTTCCACCCTACCGAAAAAAAAAACAAACGCACCATTTAACATTTATTCCCATTTTTTATTGTCTTAAGCAACGTTTGTATTTTCGTTTGTTTTCTTGGAAAAGCAAAATAAACACGAGCTCACCAAAAGCAAAAAAAGGATAGATGCCAAATTTTTTTCGAATATTTGAATATAACAATTAGGCGGTTTTTAACCAAAATTAAACAACAAGTGTTGTTTGCGTAGTTTTCGTTTTAATATTATCGTTTTGCCTTAATTGTTACGAGACTAATTTGGAGTTGTTGAATCAAATCATGCGATGGCTAAACAATTTTAAATGATAATTGTTATATGGGTTGAAAATTAATTTAACGATGTAAAATTTATATTTTTAAAATTTTATATGTATTTGTGAGAATCTCTTTCTTAAGCTTTTTATTTATTTATTTAGGCCTCAGCTCCAAATATTATAAACTATTAACTAGTTCTAACAATTATAATAATAATAATAAAACATAAAGTGATAAAATTAATAATAATATTGTCAAAAAATAAATAAAAAATATAAATAATTATTAATATTTCGATTAAAGTGATATACCTCGCTACTTATCTCAAAACTTATTCAAACGTTCACTTGATTGGTTGTTTTAAATTCATACATTCTCTTGTAAACACGTCCACCTACTTTCATGCAATCAGTACGAGTGGTGGCGTTTCTAAGGATACATAATTGTGTATCACTCTCAATATCCTCAGTTACATCACACATTCTTTCCAGTTTCAATGGTTAACTCTCTTTCTTCCAATTGTCCTTGTCATTCTGGTATTACCTCGAAGTTCTTTATAAAAAGTAGTATTTTTTGGAGTACTACACAATTCGTGGTACTTTTTACTTTCTTGTGCTCAAACTTTCATATTCATTTAATCATTTATTCCACACGTTCACCTGTTATTTTCGAAGTACGTCTGTCGCATCCATCTTACCATACCTTTTTATACTTTCACATTCAGGTACTTCTCTCGCAAGCGTATCGGCTATTTCAGTCCCTTCGATATTTTCATGTGCCGGGATCCATTGAATTGTTACATCATCATAAAAATATCAAATTTTTGCCACCACCTTTACTTAGCATTAGTATACAACTTTGGGAGTCAGAAAACATATTTATTTTCCTCTTCCCCTCATTCGTAACCAATTTAATACCTTTTGCATCGCAATTAGGTCAGCGTTCATTATACAGATACCTTCATCGATCCAAAACGATTGTTCCACATTCATTCTTGCCGCATATATTCTTATACACCTACTCTATTATCACATAGGCTAGCATCAAATACGAGCTCATGCTCTCCGTACCGAGTTTTAATTCGCTCAAATACTCTTTTAATCATAATTTTTCGCTTCATTGGTATTTTCCTCCAATTCCATTGACCGAGTAAGATTATGGGGTAAGGGTTTTGGACCAATGTTTCCGATGTTCGAAATTATATCGATGATTTCCGATATAACATCGAGCCTGTATGTTGATTTATAAACCCCACCTATTAGTCATTCATCTAATCGCTATTCCTACAGTTCCTTTTATAGTGATCTACTCTCTGTTAAAATTAAGAGGCAATTCGCCCATCTCATAATAAAGGGGATGTATGGGGGTTGAATAAATCGCACCCAATACCACCAGAAACCCTTTTAGCTCCATCTCCATTCACTCTAATTCCATACGCTATTTTGGAGGATACCAATTCATTTTGCAACATATTAGTCATACCAGGATGGACACCTAATTTAGGTTTGCTCACCATTTTAATCACATTTAAACGTCACATACAATTATCTGCCAAGTAATTCATATGTCTGCTAAAATTAATCGGTCGATCAACCTACATATTCACTTGTTCAATACGACGTTCATTTATTCGAATATCAATCTCTCTATATTGTTCACTCTGAAACTCATTATGGCATCTTTATTCGGATTAACCTTAAGATTCTAAATGGTCAAATTCTCAATTATTTCATTTACATTTACCCCCATTTGTGCGTTTTGTGTTTCTTGATCAATGCGACGACCTTTGCCAATTACAACAAAATCATCCGGAAATTGTAAGACAACTTTGTCTGTTGCATTGATCCTATGAATACCTACGGTGTACAAGTTAAAAAGGGCAGAGGATATTTGGCTCCCTGGTGGTAGTCCAAGGTTTACTATTCCTTCTAAACTGTTATTTTGCTCTTTCAATATAACCGTCCTTTCACACATAAAATCTTTGACCCAGTCGCGCTCTGTTCGTGTATATTTTAAATTACTTAGGATTTGGCGTAATTTCCACGGTACCACATATTCATATGCCGTTTCAACTTCCAAAAATACCGCAACCATCTTTTGGTTTTCCTTTCTTATTTCTCATACGTACCTTACGGAAACCGTAGGTGGTTTTTGGCAACGAATTATGTTCACTCATAAAAATATCAATTCTCTTTCATCTGCATTAAAAGCTTGGGGTACATACACACTCAATAATAATAGATTTATGCCTAAATTGACCGTTTTACCACCTACTGCGCCCAAAAAGATTAAGTCTGGCATATTTATTTGCCTGATTTTCCGTGCCCCAATAAAGCTGATTCCGCATCACTCAATATTGGTTGCTTTAAAAACTGATGGTATTTGATGTTTGAATATACCTTTGATATTTGATGGTTTCTGCTGCTGCTGTTGTTGTTGATGTGGTTGTAGTTGTTGTTGTAGTTGTTGTAGTTGTTGTAGTTGTAATTGTTCTTGACTTTATGGTTTAATTGTTTTGGTTCTATTTGTTATGGTTTTGGTTGTTGTGATATATTTTGAAGTTGTTGTTATATTTGTTGTTCTCCCGTGTATGATTTTTTTGCTCCTGCGGTTGGTTTTAGTTTTCGTACTAGTGAGGTTTGTGGGTCCGTATAATTTTTAATGATTTTTGCAAAGGATGTGGTATTATTTTTGAGGCTGGTGTTGTCGTATTTGCATACAGTCTTGTAGTACTTTGACCTTTGTAGCTAGATAAGGAGTTTATTGAGATATATATAGTGACAATTAAAGCAATTTTAGTGGTACCAACCACTCATTACAAGGAACTTTAAATAAATTAATAAAATTCCAATACTATAAATCATAAATTCTTCCATATTAACAGTTCTTTTGGCGTTTTAATCCTCTTATTAATCCTTACTTCGGAAAAATTAGGAAAACTCCGGTAAACTTGGCCAAATATCACTTAAAGAGAGTCATTTGTAAAACTATCCTAATGTTTGTGGAGGTGTTCACTTTAACCTCAATATTTTTGGAATTGATTTTCCAGACATAAATCCTTGTTCATTGAATATGTGGCATGGAATAATTTTCTTGAAAGCATCATTCGTTAATATTTCAAAAATGGCATAATCAATGTAGTTGAAATTCAACTAGAGCAGTCGATATACGTTATTTACGCATATTAAAAACTTAGAGAAATTGAAGAGGTTTTCCATATATGTCAGGAAAATACTAGTGTATAAAAATTTAGTGCAAAGGACAAAAATTCATTTGTTATTGCTAATTTTCTTTATTGAACTTTAATTATAATTCGGTCTAGTACTTAAAGCTTTAAGTGATGGCTACGTGGAGTGTTGGTATTAGAGATATGAGTGGTATATCTATATTTAGCAAGGCTTACAAACTACTGTCTTACATAATTTACGGTTAATTTAAGTCACTAAATATTACAAGATATAGCTTCTGATGAACACCAGGTTTTCCTAAATTCCCGAAGCAGGCAAATGACTCAATACATGTAAGCATACATAGTCCAATTTTTAGTTTCTACTATTAGGCGTCTCAAATTACTACAATCTATTTCAAGTGACTAATTTATTCTTTTATAGTTTTTAATCTTCAGCGCAATACACCTTAGGTTTGAAATATATCATCAAACCATTTTCGGATTGGGCTATATTGTGCTAACCGCTTTCAATGTGCCTCTGTGCAATTATTTTGTCAGTCGTTTGGATCCTTGAGTCAGTCATTGAATATATCTGCAAGAAGGTTAATGATTCTAGTGGATCTTGTGAGCAAAGTTAAACATTTAATATTTACAAAATCGCAATTCCAGCCAAATTGTTTAGTAAGCATCTAATTTCTTATTCC
Source organism: Tipula confusa (assembly GCA_963556175.1). Classification (NCBI taxonomy): domain Eukaryota; kingdom Metazoa; phylum Arthropoda; class Insecta; order Diptera; family Tipulidae; genus Tipula; species Tipula confusa. The sequence continues at coordinate 147,032,730 of OY744477.1, read as the reverse complement.
TCACCCTTCATCCCAACATCTTATTTCAGAAACTATAACCAATCATTTTGTCCAGCAAATATCCATCTCCGGCAACTTTCTTCAGCAGTCCAGAAGAAACTTTATCTTTATGTAAAAGCAAAGCTCTGATCAAATGAGATCAGACATGACTAGGAGAGGAGGTGGTGTTTTACAAGCTTTATTTAATTATATGCATGCAGATGCAAGGTCAGTTAGTTGTAATTTTGGGTAATTTTAACCTATCAAGCAAGCCAAAGCGGCAATATTTCAATGAACCCGGATGGTTTTGATTTCAACAGAAAACAAATGAATTGTATTTATTTTGGTGCTAAAGATGTTTAGTGGGCATTTCTGGTTATGAATACACAAATGGGGTGCGGCCCAGACAATATTAATCCTCAAGTACTAAATCAGTGTGCTTTTATTCTGTGTGAACCAACAACTTATATTTTTAATTGGAGTTCAGCTACTGCATTTTTCTTGATGTTTGGAAATCTAGTTGCATTAAACCTATTTGTAATCGTGGATGCAGAGCTGGTATTACATATTACCGTGAAATTCCATCTTATCGGTCATTTTAAAATTATTCAAATCAATTGTCGGGGACTACTTTTTTCCAAAGTAAGAATTTTATCTCTTTAAATCAGTCTTTAACTGACTCATTGGTTTGAGGTCTAGATTAGTGCTTTAAACCACATCAACTGTTGCATCTTGTAGTTATTGTGCCAAAATTTCCTGGACTTATGTAATTGAAAGAACCAAGTCCAGGTGGTTTGTTACTTTGCAAATGAGTTCATTTTATGATTTCTTTAGAATTTTGGACACAAACACCTGACAGTAGGTCTGATCAGCCTAGGTTGCAAATTGATTTTTTTACATTAAAGATAACCAATGAACAAACCAGCAATTAACCCACGTAATCGTTGCACAGTTAAACGTGACCATATATTACACATCTCTGACATCAGTTTTAGCATGATTTACATCGCACTCGGAGCAACAAGATTTTTTAATTTATGAAAACCAGTATCCGCTCATACCATAATTTTATCGTCTTCCTCATTCTAGTGATTATGACACTTCATGGTATTTTCCATATTTATCATGATGTTTAAAATTATCGAGTTGATAACACAAAAAAAAACTGTAAACAATAGGTCCACTAATGAATTGTACATATCGATATCTATACGCAGTCAATCGATATCAATTATGTCGGATTAACATCTTAGATAAAAAATAAAAAAAATGTGAACGTGTTAAAAGCCGATAAAAAATATTTTATGTTGAATGGTGAGCGCTCGCTAATTTATAATCGATTATGCCAAAAATGTAAATGTTAAAACCAATTTTGTTGTTGTATATTTTGAAAGGTTTGAGAGATGCCGACAAACTCCTGAAATTATTAATATTTAATTTTTTTGTCTACTGTGCTATGAATTAGATTAATATAATTCAAGATTAAGATGATCTAATTTTGTATAGTCTAAGATTACAAAAAAAAAAAAAAAAGAGTTCACGTATATTAGTAAAAAAATTGATATTTGAAATTTAAATTAGATTTGGTGTGGTGAGCGGTTTGCGCAGATGATTATGTGTATCGTTAGATAGACACGCCTGTAAATGTTGTGTTTAGCATGTACGGTTTGATTTAATTTAAATTGGATGAGTTTTGTCTGGAAATTCCTATATATAAAGTAAGTGTTGTTGTTATTTCACGGGAGCAACATTAATTTTAATTTATCGGAGGTTTAAAAATTATTCACATATGTTAATTGTAATTTAATCGGTTTTTATTGAAATTAACGATACAAAAATCTGCGTATAGTTAACAAGTTTACTTTGAAGGATGAACTAGATAATTGGAGGGGCAGACATTTCTATTTTAAACTCTATTTGTCACAGTAGTTTGTGCCTGAATATCAAAATGTAATTTTTAAATTTTTAAATTAGCTATATAGTTGTTACGCTTCGAAGTTAGCTCACGAAAATTGATTGCAATTCTCGATTGAATTTAATTTAAAAATAAAATACTTGATTCATTTTTGTATACCTATATTTTTTTGAAATACCGTTGCGGTAGAAGATTATGGTACACACACTCTTTATTCTGTTCACTTCGTTTACACCGGCATCAATCACTGAACTGTATTGTATAGTATGAAGTTCGAAACGATTCACTCGAAATGTAAAGTATAGATTCAAACCACTAAATTCGGCTCAAACATACCGGCCCGCATTGATATCCTTTGGATTCAAGTGAACTCTGGTATTGTCACTCCTTGGCAATGGACACAGTTTGTGAACGCTTCGCATAATGGACCCATTTTTAGATGAAACTTTCTTGTTTCACTAATACTAGATTATTGACTTCCATGTCTGATTTGAATTAATGCCATTTACTTCTTTGTTGAAGGGTGTAAAGATACTCCTTGGACCATCTTCTCCAAAAAGCCTGCGACACATGATTCACCTTGCGCCAGTATTTAAGTCGATTTATATCTGGGCTTGATTCTTCCCTTTCAGGAACTGTTGTTATGGGTTTTCCGACCAGGAAATGTCCTGGTGTAAGGGCTTCAAGATCTATTGGATTGTCAGATAGAACTGTAATAGGTGTAGAATTGAGACAAGCCGCAATTTGAGCCGCCAACGTTGAAAGCTCCTCGGAGGCGGAATAAAATCCATTCTATGCTTTCATTACTGCAATATTAGCAATATCTTTTGAACCTCTGATGCAAAGCTGCTGGATATCCTTTATTGGCGGTACCCACTAAATTTGTCCCTTTGTCACTACTAATTATCTTTGGTTTACCGCATCGTGCTACGAACCGTTTTAACCTGGTCAAAAACCCATTGGAGTTATCTATCTAAAATCGTTGATGCGCTTGCAGTAATGTATCATCCTAATTAGCTGGAGCATCCAAAGATTTTCACCTAAACAATTGTTGGACCCAGCATACCCATCGGGTCAAAAATAATCGCATGAAGTCCTATATGTAATTGTATTCAGCTCCTACTGCTTCAGTTTTGCATCGGACGACGGTCGCCACAAGATTTGTAAGAATTTTCTATCATTCGGTACATTTTTTTCCACATCGGCCGTGAATGCATAACGATTCGGCGGAAACGCAGAACGATGAAAAATCAATCATCCTGGATGGTTGGTCTAAACATCAGATACTTCATTGAGTGCCTTACCACCCATCAAACACGACGTGCACTTTTGTCGTGGTACTAGATGGCCTCCGTATGGCATAGTGGGGAAGCACATAATAATCGACTAACGATTCACATACCAGTTGATGAAGTGACAATCACTTTCAGCTTCTTCAGATGATAAAATGGGATTCGAATCGAACGATTCCAGTTCCTAGAATTGTTTGGCCATGTTTCTCAACTCAGCAAATTGATCATTTTCTGTATCATTCAGGACAGTAAAAGTTTGGTAAATTGTTACCTTTCCTCCCACAATTTACCCAAATTCCGAATTTCTCGATTTAATTTCAGCTTTGGAATTGGATTTGCGTGTGGCGCTCATTTTGTCTAAACCCATTCTGCTCGCCACGAACTGTTTTTGGAATCTTAATCGATTGGCCAGACCGATCGTTATAAAATTAGATTGCGTCGCTGAATCCAACAAAACCCTACTTTTGTGGTAGATGCCTCACTCATTCTTGAATAGCACGATCGCAGTGGACAAAACCACTTGATCATTACTTATCGACGTAAATGAACCCGTCGGTAGTTTTGTTGCCATGGAAGTAGAATAATATACGTTCGACACTAGCATTCGTGACGCCACCGGTTTGTCGGAAAACGTGTGTAACAACGTGTTGTGTTTCTCTCACACAGCTTGCAAGCCCTTGAGCCGCTGTTTTCTAAAGTAATCCGCTGTTTTCTAAAGAAACTCTTCGCACTGGAGCATGTAATGATTTTAGGAGTCACAAAACGCACATCAGAATCATGATTGATTTTGTTTGTGGTTTTTGTACGTATGAGTATTAGTTACGAATGACCGAAAAGTTTGCGGATTGTGTAATGACTTATGCTCTGACTCAATACGACCACTGCGGTTGTTGTGTGGTATTTAATGTAACTATCGATGCGTATATTGTGGTATGTTGCGCAACATTTTTGCTCGACCGTTTAGAAAATTGCGCATTCTGTCAAACGCTGGAAATTCTGTCAATCCCTGATTAAGCGGTTGTTGTCATAACGCTTATAAATCGCCTTCTATGCTAGATTGTGGCCGTCTTCAGAGAGTGATATATTCTAAAAAATCCGCGCTGCATCTTCTTCGAGGACACCTTGGAGATTTGTAAGCTTATATTCCATCGAGATCTTTTCAATGGTACACCAACGATGAAAAATTGTTTTTAAACTGAATTTATTGGTCCCCGCTTTTGTCAATTATCTTCAATTTAACGTTCGGCAGCTTAACTCGCACGTTTCCTTGATTAATCGCGGTTGTCGTTTTGCTATTGTTAGTTTGCTCGGAGCTATTCGATAAAACATTATTATGATGCATTTTAGAGTATAATTCGTATCCTTGGATCTTCCGTGATTTTTATGAGTTCCCATATTTTAAATAATCGTCGTAGATTGCATCTAATGCTGCCAATCTGGATTCCGTTACATTCGAATTTCTCGTTTTGTTATCCACGTAGTTGGTTGTTTTAGTAAGTCACTCTTTTACGCTTCTACGTAATTTTATTAGCAATTGACGCCGTTGTTCGTCGGCCATTATGATGACAATTTTGTTTCGATTTGAATAAAACAAATTTTGTGATGACGCAAGAATTCCTTCTTGCAGGTTGTAGATGAAACAGATGTCTGTTCGATTTCTTGAAAATCGTCGTTCATCCAGCTCAAAGGACCAAAAATATGTGACGCTTCGAATTTAGCTCACGAAAATTGATTACAATTCTCGATTAAATTAAATTTAAAATTAAAATACTTGACTAATTTTTGTATGAACACCTTCATTTTTTTTTAAAATACCGTTCGGTACACACACACGTTATTTCTCTTCATTAACATCGGAATCAATCACTGAACTGTATCACTGAACTGTAGTTGTATCGTTATAAAATAACTGAGGCGTTTAGTGCCCCAAACAGTAATTTTTGTATGGCAGTTTATGAAGGCCAGCAGCCGTGTCAGAACCAATCCCGTGGAATTTCACATACACTTTCCATTCGTTTATCATAAAAATTATTTTGACAATGGCGGTAATTTTACATTGGACAACTTATTTACTTCTATTCCATTGGTTTTTAGAATTAAGAAGAAGGTGCGTCACTACACTCGGGACCTCAAAAGCTGTCAATATAGCCGAGAAACAATTGCTACATATTGTAAATGGCAGTACCACTAAAGAAATGTGGCTTTGGGCAAGAAACTGCAAGAAAACAGGAAACAAGGTGACCCGATAGTGATTGAAACATATACTTCAACATCAATAATGAAACAAATGGAGTATGGTATTTCAGTATAGATTTCAGGGATCATATTTTTATGTATATACGATAAGGACGATATAAATATTACATTTAGCAGTCATAAAGACATTTTTCAGATATTTTATACATATCGCAGATAAAACAAAACCTCTTATCAGTGAAAACCGCTTTAGATAAAGGTCTGAAACTAGAGTAAAACCGGACAAGCCCTACATTGTTACGGATTGAAAATGTAGTTGCAGTGGAAGGAACGTAGAATAAATTATATGGCATGCAATTTGGTGTGACCGCCAAACCACTAGTCAAGGAGGAACCATTCTAAAATTGGCACGAGAAAATAGCTCAGTCTAAAACCTTCCATATGTAGGCAATGTTTTAAAGATAAAAGACATCAATTTTGAAGATGCTAAGCTCTATGGTCTTATGCAAAAAAACCTATTGCTGAATCGTGAAAATATCCCGTTATTAAAAGATGATTTTTGACACCGGAAAAATGTATACTATTGAAATGAAAATCAGAGATAGCAGGATTCCGTAAAGGTATTTTCAAGTAAGTAAACATACTTTTGGAAAAAAAGGTTTTTAATACATGTGCAGGGAATTTTAATTTAGTCATTTGGGAGAACACAGAACCGGATGTTAAGGTTGCCGAACTAAGAAAATCAGAAGTGTTTAACCCTATCCCGAAGAGAAAACGCCCAAATGTAATCCTAAAATATGAGGAGAATTGTTAATCTTCGAGATTGAGTAGAATTAAGGCGTCTAGCAAAGTTAGGCAGCATTTATAATTGCAAATTTTGTTCCTATCACAAATGAAAAAGCCCTCAATTGTGTGAATTTGATTGAATAAAGAGAGGCGATGAATAATTTTACTCAAATAAAATCAAATATGGCATTTAACCGATATACCAAACGGAAACATGAACAAACGTAACCTTTAAAGAATGACGAATACGTTTTACAATCGTACGGAAAAACAAAAAGGTCTTTGCTAAGAGAATCGTCAAACGAATTTGTGGATGGAAAGAGCGTCGGTAGAGGTGAACTGTAGTCTTAAAAGTGCAACAATTCAGTAATGATCACTGTTCTCGTAATTTCTCTAAAGCAATCAATGGACTGAACTATACCTTTAGACCTACTAGGTCTATCGCTATTTCGGACCAGGATAAAAAACCTCCATGTTAATATCAATGCAGTTCTTGACACTTGGAATGTTTATTGCTCACATTCAGTAAGTTCAACATGTGTGAAAAAATTCATACGGGCTATGCAGAGACTAAAATGAAACCATTCCACTGAAGTTGATATTATTAGTTCCAAGCTTTTAATATATGGAGAAGATACTATGTGGCCGCGTTATGCTCTATCCTTAAACAAGGAGATCGCTCAAAATGCGAAAATTATAGCGGCATAACTCTCCTTACAAACTATTCTCTTTCATAATATTGGCAAATGTCACGCGATTCGGTCATTCATTGATCAAGTTTTTTCGTTGAGGATGATATTTTCTAAATATTATACAAGACATGTCATGACGCACTTCAGTTGTTTTATGATTTTAAACCAGCCTTTGACTTAATCCATCGGGAAAGCTTATGGTTTGCTGTGCAATGTCTGGGAATACCTGACAAATATGTGTTTTTTTGTAATACTACAGTAATGCAGTCATAATGTTGTGTCAAAATTGCGAACAAGCTATTAGGAATTTATTCAATTATCTCTGAGGTACGGCAAGGAGATGCTCTGTTCTCGATACTCTTTAATCTCATATTAGGACAACACAATGTACCGCCAGTCAAACCAGAGTCTATCCCATGCATATGACATCTGTGTTATTAGACTATATGGCAACGGTTTGTGCAATTTTCAGCTTCCGTTGCTCTCAAATTCAATCAGTCCAAAAAAAAAAATATATTATCACTGGATTTGGAGAACAAGACATTTCATATTGGTGACCACAAATTTGAAGGAGTAACTAGTTTTCGATACCTCGGGTTCATTGATAACTGTTTGGGAGGGAAAATTAAAACGTTTTTTGTCGCTGGCAACAGTGCTTTGTATGTATTACACCTGCTGCTAAAGTCACAATACTTTGAAAATGCTGGTAACTGCAATTTTATATAAGGTGATAATAAGACCCGTTGTCATGTATGGATGTGAGAACTCTAACGAATTAGTATGAAAGATGGTTAATGACGTTTGAGAGAATAATTATGCGCATTATTATATCCCCAAATGCGACGCTGATAATACTTACCGAGTTTTATTCAACCACGAAATTCTTGTTCTCGTTCATGAAATAAAAGGACAGCAATTACGCTGGCTCAGTGGCGTTTTGGTGGCTGATCCTAATCGATTGGAGCAGCTATCTCTGAGAGTGAAGCCATCATTTGGCAGCCGCAGAGGTCGGTGTCGACGACATTAGTTTCTCGAGGAAAGAAAAACTTGTCGTCTTTGGGTTGTCTAGAACAATACGGAGAACAAGCTTGGCATCCAATCCGATGAAGCCACGCTGATGTATCGGTACGGGCCATTAATAGCCTGTGAAAGCTGGTAGAAAAATTCCAACTTTCTCAAAAGTTTGACCTTGTGCCTTATTAATTGTTCTGATTATCAAAAAATAGCATTATCAGCGGTAGGCCTCTATTTTGTAACAAAGGTGTGAATCTTTTTTTTCAATTTTTATAACAGTATTTTTGGCTGCAAGTATTTTATATTCTTTTAATTCTTGTATGACCAGTACTTACATTCCTTCCTAAAAAGAACAAAGTGCTTCTTAAATTAGTTATTACCGAATTTTTTTTTGCGTTTTGATGCTTTTTATCTTTGCTTTAATTTTATGTAAAAAAATCAGGTCTCTCTTCCATCTTTCATTTTCTACCATTAAGTTCTGTCTTACGCGTTTTTCTTGGTCCTCTTCTTTTTTTGCAAACTCGGTGTAGTGCTATCTATGTCTACCAAAGATAACTTTTGTTTCAAAACTTGAATATGATATTGTAGGCTGTTTATTGTTTGCTCAAGTATAACTTTCATCTTTTTACTTCTTTCTGCTATTCAAAAATGATATCCTTAATTCACATATTTTGGAAATAAACCTTGCTTTTTTTGTTGCCATATTAAAACCAAGGTTTAGGTTTGCTGGTTCCATTGCGGTTGATTGTGGTTTCAGAAAGTGAACTTTTTTAAGTTTTTTGATCTTTATGATGAAAATTTCAGTGAATGCAATACCCAGTATTCAAAGGATTTACTTTCTTAAAGGGCAGATCTTCCCGTAAAACTTGTCTGCCGTATGTGGGGTAGCTCTTCTGTTTAATTCGTCCTTTGCTTATTTTTCTTCTAAACTTTTTTACTAAATTACTGTGCTGATTACCAGCATGCACCAGGTCTATTTAGTTCTAACCAGATGGCATTCCGCCGATACATCTGTTACTCACCTTCATTCAAGTGAGAGTCGGATTTATTGGCAGAATTGTAGATGTTTTATCAAAAGGCGTTTCTTAGGATTTATTTGAGAAACACGTTAGGCCTATATTCTGTGTAGTTATTGTTTTAAAGGTTTCATCAATTATTCTTCATTTTTTACTACACTAACAAACAAAACGATTGTCCTTTATGCACGACCATTTCTTTTGCAATTATGTTTCCGTCAATGAAATTTTTATCAAACGAAAATTTTTATTTACAATAAAGTGCATTTATGGTATTGCGTTATATTTTGGTTTCATTTCGAAAATGTCCTTAGGCTTTTTTTTTAGTGTACACAATAGAAATGAAATACTACCAGACCAAAAATTCAACAATAAACTTCATCTTTATTTATTTTATGCTACAAATATGATTTATTTTAACGACTGCTGTTGAATCCCATGACCCCGATCTAACTCAATTTTCTTTATGTACTTACATTTATTAAATTTATTACTTAAATTATATCATCTTTCGTATATCCTAGATAAAATTATTTATGATAATATTTCGTTTGAAAAGTACATAATGAATTATGTACATAAGTAAAATACAATTTTCATTTTATCGGCTCAACATTAACTCATATAAAGTAGAGACACAAACATTCGTAGGTTTAATCGATACACATAAATCGTAATCTTAATTTTCTAGTGTTTTTCCAAAATTTTGGGCGACGAAATCATTTTCCTCTTCTGAATTATTAATGATTCACTTGATTGGTACTAGATAAAAAATAAGAGAAATTCAGATAATTTGCAGACTTTAATAATCCATTTCGATTGGTCAGTGTGTCAATAAATTCTTGACAGTATATGTGTGAGTATATAAATAAATAAAAAGGATATTTATTGATTGAACAAGGAATTGCTATTTGTATACAGTTATGGTTCAGTAAATGCGATAATTATACACAAAGTACAAATATCGACCAAATATATTTACGGCTCCACAAATTCGTTATGGTTTATTACACAGTTTTTGAAGGGAGAACAAATCTCCCTTTTTATGGCAAAATACATTTTATGTATATATTGTTGACCATAAAATGTGTATATACGAATGTATATGTGTTGTCCGGATATATACAATTTAATTTTTATATTTCGAATCACTATAATGCCAAACTATATAAACGTTATAATCACCGGATATAAAATCATGTAGACCCCAATATATGTTTTTTAAAGCCATGGTAATAACAAGCTATGTGTTTTTAATCAGAGGGTGTGATTGGAAATATATAAACGATACGGTTGACTGGTATTTGAACTTTTTGATTGTTTATGTGATTTATGTGTAGGGTTTTGAACAATTTAATTGATTTTGGGTATTCTCTTTAGTGATTTAGTGTACCACTTTGGTTGTACCAAATATGTTAGGGAGCGAATGGGTAAAACCTGATATTTGTCGGTGCGTGTCCTCTTAGGTTTCATTATTTACAAACATCAAGAATTTCAATCTTTTGTATAACAAAACCCATATTGGTAATTTATAGGGAATTTGTGGTTTATTACGAGGTAAAGTTTTACTAAGCATTAAACCCAGAACTTAGACGACTTTCAATTGATTGCAAATTTGAGAAATTTCTAGACCAAATGCTTCAAGATCGGATTGTATGTGGATTACGGGACAAAGCATTGCAACGCCGTTTTCTAACGAAAGAAGATCTTACATTGCAGAAGGTCATCGATAAAACTTCTAATGCAGAATCAGCTATCGTAAACATTTATTGGAAATACGTCATCCGCACAAAGTTTAATATACAAAACATCAACAGTTTAGCAGAACACCACAACAACAAAATTTTAAAAATCAACAAAATAGCAAGGTCACATGCAAGGTCATCATGTCAATTCAAAGATAAAATGTCGTGCTCATTATTTGGTCACATACAACTAATTTGTCGATCTGCCGCTTAACCACATGCATAGAAAAACAATGCATACAAACAGTAAAGCAAACTAAAGTCGAAATATTGCCACAGGTTGATTTGAAAAAGACAACCACAGTCCTGATTATCAAACAGCCTTGTGATTTAAAAATTGACTCAGGATCTAATTATACTATTATGTCATATCAGACTTATTATAATATTTAGCCAGCCTCAAAACCAGATGTTGATAATTGTGAATTACAGCTGGTCAATTTTCAACGTATCATGCTACGACATCAAAATTTGTAATCTTCTCATCGTAATCGTAAATAGAATCCGCACAAATGTTTTGGGTTGCCATTAGGAATAACTTATTAAGGCGTTAACCTCAACGAAAATGGAGCTTCGCCTATCCAAGCTGTAATATCCATATTTTCTTATTGATTATCTAAGGAATTGGATTGTTACACAGGCCAGCCCGTTTCTCTAAAAATACCGCCACGCCGTATATAATTGGTAATCAAAGGATTAGTCAAAGCTAAATTGAATCGTTTAAACGAGCAGGGCGTCTTGGTTCCTGTAGAATACTCTGACTGAGTCACTCCAATTTTTCCGGTACAAAAAAAATATGGCAGCATAAAAATTTGCGGTTGGAATTTTTGGAACCTGGAATTTTTCCGTCTTTTATGGAAAATCTTATGAGAAATATTCCAGAGGTATTAACATACTTCGATAACATTGTGGTCACAGGACATACTGAAATGAAACTGGGGATCAGACCTACAAACACATTTTGCTGAGGCCAATTTGTATTCAGTTTTTGCTTTAATTCGCGCTATTTCAAAATCAAAAAAATCAAAATCGGTAAAAGTAGTCTAATTGGGCTCAATGATACTTCCGAGAAAAGGTTTTTTTTAGTACATTAACTGGTCAAAATTTGATTTAGATCATTCAATTATTTCTTAGCTGCTGAGGCCAATTTGTATTCAGTTTTGGCTTAAATTCGCGCTATTTAAAATACAAAGCTGTTCAAAATGCAAAGCAATCAACCGATATAAAGCCACTCCACTTATTTTTAAGATTGCTCAAATTTTATCATTCTTTTTTGCCCCAGGAAGGTACAATTGCAGAACCCCTTCATCGTTTATTGGATAAAAATCAAAAATGGATTTGAACGGGAAATCATAAAACATCGTTCAACAACTTAAAGCAGCTATTATCATCGGATCGAATATTTCATTATAATCAAGATTTGCTCCTTCTTTCTGGGTTATTAGACGGATTTGCCCACATAGTCGTTGCTTCTATTTTCGATTATAATACCCGATTCAGTTTCATTCGGTTGGAACATCAAAAGTCGAAGTGTTTGCCACCAAACACTTCAGCTTTTGATTTGTTATCCTTGGCCCACGAGCCATCACTTCGCTTAATAGGAGGGATCTGCATGATTGGAGTTTTCATTCTTTTGGTTGCCTTCCATAATGAGTAGTCTGAATTTTCATCAGCCGTCAACTTTCCAAGAAACAAAGAAAACGATTTTTCATTTAACTTCTGAATTTCTCGCTTAAGCTGATGTGATTTGTTATTTAGGATCGTCTTTTCAGATGGACTCCTCGTTTGTTGCCATTTTTTCCTAACTTTCCTTTTTTCAAAGACCAGGTCCCTTATTTCTCTTGGATAGCTTTCGCCAGTAGTTTTGGATGCTGTTTCTTTAGTGTTATTCCACGCGGCTAATTGAATGATATTTGTGAAGTTTTCAACCTCTTCCTCTAGCTCCGTTACCATTTTTAATCGTGTTTGTAGGTTAAAATTGCTTTCTAATTCATCTGAAACTAACCTAGTCAGTTGTTTTATTGACAAGAGTTGGTCTTGTTGGCGTCCGTAGGCCAATATGTCGGCTTGCCAGTGGAATGTTTGTTACATCCCATTTCATTTATTGCATTTTTTAGTTCGTTACCTTTGGTTGTTGTAAGCCTAAATCCAAAGTCAACATGTTTTGCATTAAAATCACCTCCTAATATAAATTTGCCATTGAAATGTTGTAGGATATTCAAGTAGTTTGATTTCTTCAGATTGTATCTAAGTGGAAAATATACCGCTCCTATCTGAAGGCGTTGTTTGGTAGATGTCATTTCTACTACGGTAAGCTTGGTTGATTGATAATGCTGATATTCATGGTTTTTATTAAAACAGCGGTTCCACCTTTTGCTTGGTTATCCGGATAAATTGTTTTGTTAAACATATTATAGGGTGAATTTTTAAGTAAGATTGTCTTGTTGAGTGGGTCTATCTTGAGTCTTTTTTATGTAGCTTTAAACAGAAATGAATTGCTTGATTACCAGGGGTTTCTGTGATACTGAGAAGTTGAACCAGATCTCTTTTAAGTATACTATAATTAAAGTGTTGAGTGCCTTCTCATATGGAAACTTGTCTCAGATATCAGACACACATCGATATTTTGCATTTTTGAAAAGGCTTCAAGTTCATGTTTTTTATTTTAAATACTGTTAGCATTTCATGTAGCAATTCTCAATTTTTCTTGGTACATCATTTTGGGAGAAATAATTAGAATAATAAATTATCTTGAGTAGAATTATCCTGCTCCAATCTTTGTAGCCTTTCAGAAAGGCTACAAAGATTGGAGCAGAATGCTTATGGCATTCGAAACATTCTGCATCATTTCCATCAGAATATTCGAATGTGTAGGGTTCAACACTGATTCTGAGCTGACCTTTCCTGTCGCAGTCACCTGGGCAACAGTAAGAAACTTCTGTGGTTAATTCGAAATCTTTATGGAAATTATAGAGATGAAAAAAGTACTTCATTGGAAACGAGGGAATTTTTGATTTTATTAAAGGCGTACATTTCTTCTTCAGTGCACTTGGATTGTTAATAATTGTTAATGAGGTGGTTTTGGATACTCGCTCGTCTTTCCCCTCAAAATCGAGATCAAGGACTTCACAAGTTCAGCATAATCTTAAATGAAGTGGCGATAAAATCCGACTATACCCGCAGGATACAGATCCTTTGTTTTGGGGATAGAGAAATTCGATATCCCCTTTAATCCTAAAATTTCACCCCTATTTGATGGAGTTTAACACTTATTTAATCGGATTATAATGTTGGTTCTTTCTAAAACCTTATAAAATGTTCGTCATATTCCCGAAATATTCCTTCTCATTTCTGCGAAATATGATTATATCGCCGATGTACACATAACCTTGTTTCCCGTTAAGATCTTGCAGCATGTCATCTAGGGCACGTTGGAAGATATAAGAGATATTTGTGTGTCCGAACAAGAGACGAATGAACTCATATTAATCCACTAAGAAAACATATTATTTTATCCAATTGCAATCTGGACCGAAAAGATCAATCATATAAGCGTGGTGAGTTTAATGCCTCAATTTTTTACCCTCTTCGTAAGAGGGTTCCATAAAATCAGGGTTGTCACTTAATTCTGGCATAAAGAGTGTGATTTCATATAAACTACCAAAGTTTGTACGAATAGTTTATCATATTTGGATAGGAATAAGGTCTTTTTATAGCATCCTGAATGTTTTGATGGTTCGGTTTTGGTGAATTTACATAGGGTGGATAATTTTGATTCTTTCATTGGAGTTTGTTGAGTGGTTATTGGTAAAGTGGATTTGAGTATTTTATCTTAAATCGGATATTTTGGTACATTTGTCTGCGATTAATTGAACTTTTTTGGTTATGCAAAAGTTATGGGTAAAATGTTGTGAGGTCTGCACATGGGTTCTCCGTATGAAAAAAGACTGGTCCTTTTTATGCAGGTTTAAAGAGAAATGAATTGCTTGATTATCAGGAGTTTCTATGATACTGAGCAGTTGAATCAGATCTCCTTTAAGTATACTATAATTAAAGTGTTGAATGCCTTCTCATATGAAAGCTTGACGAAATATTGGTTATTGTTGCGCCTATTAACTTAATATAGTGTTTGTGTGTATTTATTTAAAAGTTCTTATTCACAAATTAAAAAAAATCGTTAGAGGATATGTTGAAAAATTTGCTTAGAATTCAATTTTCATTTAAAGCTTTTGAAAAGCATATATAATAAATCGTTTATGTAGGAATTGCAATTTGACTTAATTTTTTTAATGCATATATATGCAAACGAAACTTTTGAAACTGAGATTTTCATTCATTTTGAAGTTCGACATGAATATAAGCTTATTTTAATACAAGTTTTTCCTTTTACTATATATATATATATATATATATATATATATATATATATATATATATATATATATATACATATATATATATATATATATATATATATATATATATATATATATATATATATATATATATATATATATATATAAATGTATATATATATATATATATATATATATATATATATATATATATATATATATATATATATATATATATATATATATATATATATATATATATATATATATATATATATATATATGAATATAATACACATATGTAGTTCTGTGATACAAAATATGTTACAATCGTTTCATGTTAATACGGGAAATAAATACAAAAATAGAACTAAATCCTTATGCGATTGTGTTGAATGTAGAACGTTCATGTAACACACATAATTTTTTTTTGTGCTATATTATTTATAGTTTTGTAATCCTGCTATAAAAATGGTTTACGTACAATACATATGAAGCGCAAAGCTTTTTTTTTTGCTACTGCTGCTTTCGATATCACAAAATAAATATTTCAAAAAAGTAATATTGAATCTATAAGACGAAAAATAAAATGATTATGATTCAAATCGAATTCAATTGTAATTTTTTTGTGTGTGTGTGTGTATTTTTTTTTCAAAAGTTCTGTACTAACTATATAATTGATTGGTTTGAAAGATTTAGATGTATTTGATTGGAGAGCTTACAGAGAGCCGCATAACGTAAATACAAAAATTAAATTGGTGTGATTATCTTTGAAATTGATTCGTATATTAATTAGCATTAATCATCGATTTACGTATTGACATCTACTCAAAGTGTACATGCCAATACTTAATGTCAATACTTTCAATTGAACACAACTTTATTTTATTTTTATTTTTGTATATATTGATTAATATTACAACTGATTACATAAAACTTATATCATCTAGTTACCTTATGGTTAAGCTTCGAGAGATCTAACCCATTTCCATTTCTATTATTCAGCATACCACACATTCCTACATTTTCTTGTTTTCCGAAATGATATGTCTCCTCGTATAATTTGTGATTTCTTCACTGATTTATTCTTGGTTCAGGTCCCTTTGTATTTAATCATTTTTTACGTACTAAAAAGCATTAACTATTCCACGTTACACTTTATTTAAGGCTATAATATTTTAATACTATATAACTTATTATGTACTAACAGGTCTGAATATTTTCCAGTAAGCCAATACATTTTTCAATGTACTTGAAGTTCATATTTTTCCTTTTTGACATTATCTTTCCATCTTCGCTTACCATCAAAAGTCATACCAAGGAATGTACTTGTATTCACATATAATATTTGCAGCGAGCTATGCTCTATTGGTCCCCACTTAACGTTTTGATTAGTGAAGTAAACATGATTTGATTTTTGTTCATTAAGCCCAAGCCCCATTTTTAGTCCAGTTACTAACAAGGCTCGTAGTCCTTCACAGTTTTTTTAGTTGCCTCTTTTACAATATTTTCGATTACTAGAATTGCGGTTTCATCCGCATACTTAGCTATTGTTATCTTGCTTGTTTAAAGTAAATATATAATACTATTCTCAGGATGCTATCTTGGGGAACTCCTTGAGATATCAATGGCATTAGTACACAAAAAAAAAAAAAAAAAAACTAATAATTAAGTCAGTAGTGATTTAGTTCTTATGCAGTGCTTCACAACTAAGATTAACCATCAAAATAAGAATGAAGTTAATTCATTCTGAAAATGTAAATACAGTCCACTCAATTTATTAGTAGTTGAGTTGTGTTCGGCATAATATCCACAACCTAGTGAAGCCAAAATTATATATATATATATATATATATATATATATATATATATATATATATATATATATATATATATATATATATATATATATATATATATACATATATAAATATATATATATATATATATATATATATATATATATATATATATATATATAAATATATATATATATATATATATATATATATATATATATATATATATATATATATATATAAATATATATATATATATATACATATATATATATATATATATATATATATATATATATATATATATATATATATATATATATATATATATATATATATATATGTATATATATATATATATATATATATATATATATATATATATATATATATATATATATAAAGATATTAATCATACTAGAGGCTGAAATTAAACTAAGGAATCGTGATGCAATCACCCAACTTCAGTGTCGTAAGTGTAAAGAGTGTTCGTCGTTGTGTGGAATGGTATCCGCTATCGTCGTCGATGGAATGATATCCGAAAATATAGTTTGCTCATTTTTTATTTTGCTTTTATTTCAAAAGTTATTTACTACTTGTATTGCGAAAGAGTATTTTATGTTCTTAAACAACGGTGCAAGAATTGCATTTTATTTCCCAAAAAGTTAAAAAATAATTATTTCGTTGCAGTGGCCGAAACGAAAATCATATAGTTTACTGCTAAACAAGGTTTAAAAAAAACACATTATAACTCGATTGGTAACGTTTGTGGACAGAATCACAGTTAAAACACCTCCAACGAAGATTGAAATGAGATTCGAATATTTCGAGTGAGCGTTCCCCGAGTTTGTAAATAATTGACCAGTTATGATACCCAATCGAAACTGGACGAATACGAAACAAAATTCTCCAATGCTAAAGCTAAATTCTTACATTCTTAACCACTCTCTCATCATTATTTACAAGATCTTTAAATCATAGAATACAAAATACTACAGAAGAGCCTCATTGATCAGAAAGATTATCAACGTTTTATCTACCAAAGTTCACAAGGAACTATGAAGACTTTCCAAGATTTGTAGCGTCTGTGCATAATAAAAAAAGATTCAGTGATGTGGTTCGATTGAATGGTAAAGCAGCAGATTTAATAAAATATAATATAGTCTCTGATGCAAATTATATCTAGGCAGAGGACAAAATATATGTGAAAGATATGACAATAGAAAATTGGTCTTAAGATCGCTACTTTAGTCTTTCATTGATCAATCTTCCATGCAACAACCATCTGTTAAAAAACTACGACTGCTATGTAATAGGCCAGACGAAGTATAAACATAATCCATTGCTCATATATATTCTCTTGAAAAAAAAAACTATGCAGTTACTAGAGAACCCAGGATGCATGAGAATTGCTTATCTGAAGGACATCAAGCAAATAATTGTTTAAGAAAATGTATTTGTTTAAAGAATGAACGTCGACATCATACTTTTTTGCACAACGCTAATACAATTGTAAATACAGTTACAGTTACTGCTAACACCGATACAATTGCCTAACCAACCTTTCAGTTGAACGGTTTAGTTTTTATAGGATACTTCCAGATTCGGGGTCACAAAATTCATTTTTAAATCTTGTGTTCACAGATTAGTTCTATGTTCGAATAATTATCGTTTTCGTGTAGAAGAAAATTCCACTTCCAACGTCAAAACCATATATTTTACAACTTTAATACTACTAACGATTCGAAATGTGTCTAGGCTTGACTGTAAAGGTGTTTGTACTTCAAACAAACAGTTAAGAAATTGTCCTCTATATGTGATCCAAAACTTTGTGAGGAAAATGGAATATATATTCTTCTAGTAGCAGACTTCTTTTTCCATGTCCTGAAACCTTAACTATTTCAATTGGTGAACACTTTTATCGCACAGGAAACGCTATTTAGATACGTTAACGTTATTGCGGGATGGCATCCGATAGTAATAATCGACAAATTACTGTACAACAAAGCTTTCATGCGACTATCATTGATGGACATAAATAGTCTGGGTGATAACAAACAAAACTATTATTAGCAAGTAGAAATGCTAGGTATCTCTGGCCACAACGAAAGTAATTACACTTTATGGAAAGCTACAATAGGGCTAAAAATACCAAAAGAGCCACCAATCAAAAAAGCAGATGGTACTTGGGCCAAAAGCCGCAAAGGTAAAGCTGATTTTTCTGCTGAACATTCGGAAGAAAAGTGTTAACCTTTGACTAGACAAACGGGAGAATAAAATACCTTTCTTATTCAAAAAGAAGACGAGCTAGACTTATGACCAGTTACAATGAAAGAACTCAATAATGAAATCTAACATAACCTAAATGCAAAATTTATTCAAAAGTGGCCAAAAAAATGTATTAAGAAGTTGCTACATACAATCAATGCAGTATTTAGAATGAAATATGCTCCTTAACACTGGAAAACAGCAGCAGGCTTTATGATACTCAAGCCTACTAAGCCACCTAATGAGAAAATGTCTCACAGACCTATTTCTGTATTACCATCATTGTCCGAACTGTTCGAAAAATTACTCCTCAAATGGATGAAGCCTCTGATTGAAGAAAGACGTCTGTGTACAGCAGGTACTCAGAGTTTTTAACGTGATTGAAAAGACGCTTGAAAACAAAAAGGCATATGTTCTGGAGTCAAGCCTTTGATCAAGTCTGGCATCGAGAACTGGAATATAAAGTACATCGCGACCTCCTTAAGCAGTTCTATGAGATATTAAAGCCATACAATGAAGGAAGATATTTCAGAGTGAAATATGTAGAAGAGTTCTCATCACGCAAGAGATTGGAAGCCGGAGTAGCACAAGGAAGCGTGCTGTTACCAGTATTATACTAACTTTATTCAAATCACATATTTTTTACTGGAAAACAGATATAGCAACCTTTGCAGATGATATATCAATTTTAGCGGTTGGAAGTATAATCGAAGAGACAACCAGTAAATTATGGCACACTGAGAATGAGATTATCCTCTGGACAAAAAATGGAGTGTACAATTTGATTAGCTAAAATCAGTTTACACAACCTTTACCTATCTAAAAGATGTTCACCTATACCTATTTACATAAATAGTCAGGAAATACTACATAAAAAAGGCAGCAAATGGATAAAAATTCAGAAAATTTATTGGCACATTGAAAAAAATAGTAAGCTTTACCATTTACAATAAGCTGTTTTTATACAGGCAAATTCTTAAGCTCCGGGGGCGCACAAAGAAAGCGAACATTAAGATTATACAAACATCATAGAACAAAGTAATAAGATGCATATTCTTTCTAATATCCTGGCCGTCTTTCTAATACCCCTCATTCCATTTTTACCCTCCTTTGTGTCCATTAAAAAACATTCCTCCTTCTTCCATCGTAAAAATGATTCTGTATAATGTGATGTCACGCTCCATGCCATTTCCGTTTGGAGCATTGTCTCCACTTTTGTGTCCGATGTTTCTCCCATTGCTGAAGTGAGCCGTCTTCGCTGTATCATAAAACTATTACACCCGAAGAATGTGTACATCTTTCCCATCCTATGGATATATTCCCTAAAGTACCACTGTCCCGTCAGGAATTGGCATATCAAAAAGTTTATCTCTCCATGGGCGCGATCAATCCAAGGGCAAAGAGTGCTGATCAATCTGACCATCCATCAACCCTTATCCGTCGTCTCACAACTCCACTGCCATATATCAGTAGTGTCGCTCCGAGCTCTGGTTGCAGCCTCCTTTCTATAAGCATCTGGTTATGGCGCCAGCCCAAATATCAGCACTATATACAAGAATCGACTGTATAGCTGACATAAAGACTTTTCATTTGCTGCTAGAACAAGGTCTTTTCATGTTAGCTATCAGCCTGTTTAATTAGCCTGTAACCCCGCAGCCCGCTCACAGGCCATTCGAATGTGCTCTCCGTAGCATAGACGAATGGTCAATGTCAGGCTAATATATCTAGACGCTCCGCTGGTGTGAATCACCTCTGTACTGTCATGCGGATAACTGTAGGCATCCTACTCTTGGTAAGCCAGACTATTTCTGTTTTAGAGATTGCAGTTTCAATCTATGATCATCTATCTAAGACTGTATTCTCTTCATCGCCTGGTTGAGTCTAAATTGGGACAACTCGGTACCTCGAGCCATAATAACCATGGCTATGTCGTCTGCAAAACCCACCAAGGATACATCCTCTGTCATTTCAAGCCACAGCAAGCTGTCATATATGACATTCCATAGATCTGAACCGAGAATCGAACCCTTTGCTACTCCAGCGGTGATTGTTTTCCTTTTAATTCCATTCGTAGTATCGTGTAACAATCTTCTGTTCTTCAGGTTGTCATGCATTACAATCAATAGGTAACTTGGGATCTCAAAAAACTGCTGAAGCGCCCACAGTATGTCCTTCCATATCGCTGAGTTGAATGCATTTTTAACGTCGAGAGTAACGAAAAACAACAATGGTCTTGCCTGGTGGTTTGTTCCTTCCGCTCTTTCCACTGCATTGGTTACTTCATTAATGGCGTTGATAGTTCAGTGACCTTTCCGAAAGCCATGCTATCTTAGAGAGAGCCAATCCAACGCTTGATTGGCTGAATCTAACCGTAGTCCTTGCAGTTTTTAAAAAGCTTGTCCATCGTGTCAAGCTTACAAATAGGCCTATATGTCGACTGAGAGTCAGGATTCCATCCCTAGCCCTTTTCGTTCAACCCAAGTTGGACCATCTTTAAACGTGATGAGAATACTCTCGCTACCAGGCAATTGCTGGATATAGTGAAAAGTATATGTGGGCAGTCGCCGACCACCTGTTTCAATACTTCGACAGGAATGCCATCAAGTCTCAGGGCCTTTTTATTTTTTAGGGTTGCAATGGTCAGCCTTGTAGCTTTTGCCCCAAGGGTCGATCTCTACCTCGCGGTAGATATCTTGCCAACAATGGCTCTTACTAGCCTGTATCGGTATGCCAAGCTCTTTCATTGCATCCCTGTACTCGACTGATCTGCTCGTAACATCACCCCTGTTTTGAATCGTCAATGCACCTTGGTTTATTAGAAACGATAATCTACTTAGGGATCTATAGAAACCGTCAACGTAGAAATAACAAGAAATTCCAAAAAATATATCCAACGTTTACAACTCAATGAAAACACGGATATTTAACATATTTTCGACGACGTCGACAACGCAGATACAAGAAGGCTAAAGAAAACAAAGCTACTTGATTTAGTTCCTCAGGACTAAAAGTTGCTGACGTAACCGGAAGAAACTTTTAGTCCTCCTCACTGGGAGTAATTTCTATGCTATAGCCCAAACAATAGACAATTTAAATTTGAAATCAAAATGGCTAAATAAGTTGTAACAACTTAGTCGTAATAAAAAAAACAAAAAAGGTTGAAGGCTCTCCAGAGAAATAACAATGTCCTTATGATACAAAGCGATTTAAAGCGATATATTGTAATATTTGTGTGCTTTGCTACAAAAAATTTGCATATTGAAGATGTAGCAACATTAACTAGACAACCTTTTAACAGTGCACTAGATCGTTTTGTTGGATGGAGGGGAATGCCATTAGAAATCTATTTTGATAATGGATACAACTTTCTAAGTACAAAGCGATGAATATAATGATACATGAGTACTTTTCGGCAGTATCATCAGCGAACTCTATAAGCAAAACCAGTAAATTGGCCATCAACAATTGAATTGAATGACATTTTATTTCACCTTTTTCATCCTATTTCAGTGGCGTTTCAGAAAAACAAAGAAATTGCTGTTCACTAACCAACTCTTTGATCTCAATTACATTAATGAAACTGTTGCGCTTTGTCTTTTTAATTATTTTATCGTTTCTTGTGTATCAAGGAGCGTTCCATTGTTCCACGTTACACTTTATTTTGGAATTTTTCTCTTGTTTGATTGATTGATTGATTGATTGATTGATTGATTGATTGATTGATTGATTGATTGATTGATTTAGATGTATAGTCAAGCATTAAACAGGATCTCTTGGAGTTGGCCGGGTCCACCGGACACCCGCATTTACATTTACTTGTAAGAATAAGGAAGGATACTAGTTAAGTTATTGAGATCGACCCGGTTGCACACATCTTGTCGGCCAGTAGTTAGTCAATTTTTTTTGGAGTAGGAGAAGGAAAGGTGTATCAGTAATGACAAAATTAGTCTAGTTTCCCCATCTCAATGATAATGAACTGTTCTGTATTCTATCGTCTTTGCAAGCCGTAGGCAGTAATAAATTGGCTTAGTTTTGACCTGATATTTACAATTAATTAATCAATTAATTGTAAATTTCATAATTAAAAATATGATATTGTAAAAATTATGATATAAATTAAATTTTAATCAACAGTTTTGTGACCGTCCAGTCATACAAGAAATCCTAAATATATACCAATCCATTTTGCTAGAATTATAAATGCAACAAAATAGACGATGATGCACCAGATGCATCAATCAGTATAATATTCTACTTTAAAACATTTATGTAAGAAGGCGGAAATAATAAATTAAACAGCATAAATCATATAAAAATAAAAATAAATAAAAAAAAAACGACGAACAACATCCATGAATATCTCATACAAAAAATCTATACGATAATTTAAGGAAACGATAACGAAATTACTGTGTGTATCTTTATTTATTTATCTATATATTTATTGTTATTTTATTCATCTGTGTGGTTATGTTTCTCGAAACATGTTATGCTTGTATGTTTGTGATGATAAATGATCAAAAGAAAAAATAAATTTCCTTTCGATTCAATGGAAAAACAATTTTTTTTTTGTAACATTTTCTTTTTTATGGTATCGTTACTCCTCCAACGTTTTGTATTCGTATTTCTCATTATAGATGTATACTATTGATTATCATTATAACTATTTTGAGTGGTATAGTGGTACATACTCTTGAAATTTAAATGTGTACAGTATATTATACCTAAACTTACTATAAAGCAACTAAATGGTACTAAAATTTAATATAACGAAGATTATTCATTTCAAAGGACGAACAACCCACACACATTTATAATTTTATACTCACAAATATGTTACGTTGCCGTTCAATCCAATTACCCAAATATCATCTGCATTTGCCAGAACCTTGTTGGACTGACGGTACAAGATGTTTTCCTGAGATGTTTCACTTTTACGAAAGATGAATTCTAACATAAGATTAAAGAGTTTCGGGGACAGAGCATCTTCTTACCATACCCTAGAGTTAATTGCACAACTCCCTAAAAGCTTCAACTCAACTTTGACCCAGCATTGTGACTGCATTACTGTCATTTTACATAAACGCACATATTTGTCAGGTGTTTTCAGACGTCGCAAAGTAAACCAAAGCTATCTCAATGAATTAAATCATAGGCTTGTTGGATGTCCAAGAACACCTAATGTATGTCAAAAGATGTCTTGTAATATTTAGAAAGAACCATCTAGCAGAAGACTTGATCAGTGACTGACCTATTTGAACGAAATTTTCCTTGGTATAGTCACCAACAATTTTATTTGCCAGGGGACGTGATTTTCTCCAATATTATATAAAATAGTTTTTTGTATGTTGTGCAAAGGAGAGTCGTGCTGCGATAGTTTTCTTTAGTGCAATCTCATTTTTTAAGGATAGGACTCTACGCGGCCACTTTTCATTAATCAGACATAACTTTGCTTTGCCGTACTAATCGAACAAGTTCAAAAAGATAGTTCCACAAAGTAACGCACTCCGAATATCAAGAGCTCAGAATTAATTCAATCCACCCCAGAAGAACCGTGTATTTTAAGTCTCTGTAAAGCCAGTGTGAATTCCGAGTATGATGAATTCTCTAAGCGCATTTTTGCAGTTTGTATTTGACATCTTTTTAATGCTGCATTTGACACTTGATGAACATTTAGTAAATCAGAGAAATGTGCCTTCTTTGTGTCAAGCTTTGCATCGATGTTAACAAGAAAATTTGTATCCTGGTCCGAATTGGCAATAGATCTAGTTCTGAATGAATGGTGCATTCCGGTAACTCATTTAAACAAGTTCCGTGAACTGCGCTCATTGATGAGTTGTTGTACCCTTAAGACTTTAGCCTTTCACCACTCACGCTTTTTCCGTCTACAAATTCGCTTAGCGATTTTCCTAGCAAGGACCGTTTAGAGCATTCATATCATCAGAACGATGGTTAGTATCCATAATGCTATACTGCTTACTAGATTCTGATATTGTGGTTTCTCATCTCCTTTTATCAGACCTTCGCAGTTAAACCGTAAGTAACGTTTAGCTGCAATCCCGGACTTGTATAAAAACTGGCATCTTAGCTTTGCAATAATCAATTGATGATCACTGCCTACAAATTTGGCATCCGACCGATAAGACCTCATATCTTGGATCACCCGAGGCATTCCTTTAGAAATTGGCACGTGGTCAATTTGACTTCGGGACGACTTACGAGGGTGTGTCCATGTTTCCAAGTGAATAAATTTATGAGAAAAAAATGTGCTAGCCACATGAGGTCTCCATCAGCGGTCACTTTACTGTACACTGTACCAAAGTTCATTTAAATCTCTCAATTATTTCTTAGCTGGTGATACCAAATTGTATCTGTTTTTTACCTAAATTCGTGCTGTTTCTAAATCAAAAAACTCAAAATTCTTAATAGTGCTCTAATTTAGGTCAATGATACCTCTAAGAATAGGTCTTGTTATGTACATAAACTATACTAAAGCTTATTTAAATTGCTCAATTACTTAGAAAATCGTTTTAAAAAAGATATGTCATTTCATAAATCATACCTAAAGTTCATGAATGAATACAAGGAGCTGAGACCTATAGAGTTAGGCAGCTTTACCAGAAGTGACGGATACTATTTACCCCACCATGGAGTAGTAAAAATGAGTACTACCAAATTGCGCGTTGTATTCGATGCTTCTGCTAAAACGTCAAATGGTGTATCATTGAATGACGGGTTAGCCGTTGGTCCAACTCTTCGACCAATCATTCAATCTTCTAACAGTAACGTATGGAATGGCATGCGCCCCGTTTTTAGCAACAAGGACGCTAGTTAAACTTGCTCTAGACTACCAGACAGAATTTCATGAGGCATCAAAAATCATTAAAAAGGATTTCTATATGGATGACCTCATTTCAGGAGCGGCTGAAAGGAAGCTGTAAGGGTAGTACACGATTTGATTGCGGTTTTAAATAAGGGTAGATTTAATTTAAGAAAATGGACGTCAAATTCCCTTAAAGTATAAATTCGGTTGTTAATTTCGAAGGCGAATATCAACCTGTATCGGTACTTGGTTTGAGATATATGCCAAAAGAGGAGGTATTTTGCTTCAATGTGAAATTAAACGACTGTAAAATGACTAAGAGAAGCATGTTATCAGAGTCAGCTAAGGTTTTTGACCCTATAAGATGGCTATCTCCAGTCACAATTAGGATTAAAATTTTGTTTCAACGGTTATGGTTGGCAAAATTGGACTGGCATGATCAATTGCCGGCCAAAATACAACATGAGTGGTCATTAATACGTGAAAAAATGGTCAATTTAGAGCAATTTGCAATAAAAATATGGTTAAAAAACGAGAATACAAAACTTGAATTGCATGGGTTGGTAGATGCATCGGAGGATGCCTATGCCGCCGTTATATATAGTAGAGTGCAAACGGAGAAAGGGTTCCAAATAAATATAGTCAGTGCCAAAACAAAGGTTGCACCTATAAACACGATTAGTATTCCAAGGCTAGAATTATGTGCAGCAGTGCTTTTCACAAAACTACTGAAGTCAGTACTAAAATCTTTGGGCGAAGATCTTAAAAATAGCTACTATTTATGGACAGATTCGAAAATAGCACTAGATCGAGTTTCTTCTTGTCCAAGAAAGTGGAAAACGTTTGTGGCAAACCGCGTTTCATATATCTTGCAACATAAAGAGAGAGGAAGTTGGATGCATGTACCATCATCTGAAAATCCTACAGATTGTGCATCTCGTGGCTTGTGTCCGAATGAACTTATCAAATTCAATTTATGGTGGAACGGGTCAAAATGGCTGGAGAATGAGAATAACGAATGGCCATTTCAGCAAAACCAACAACAATTTCAGATGATTAATGCAGTAGTTATGAAGCAGAAAGCTAGCATGGCTACGTTATTGGCTAATCAAGATACGAACGATTGGTTCGATAATTAGGTGTCACCGAGCAATTGGCGCACCGAGCTGCGGTGTTTGTACGGGAGGTACCGGGTTCGAATCCCAACGGGGGAGGGTTGCAAAAGGGATTTTTCATCACTTGATTACGATTGGTGATGACGATGAACACAACTATGACCCCCCGTTGGAGTACAGAATTCATGGGCCGAACCATCGTCCATGCCAGTACAGGCTGGCTGAAGCAATGCAATGTGCAGATGGATATTTGAAACGTGAACCTGTATTCGCGCGTCCTCGATTTGGCTAGCAATGGCGTAAAGAAGAACGTTAATTAACCGCGAAAGAGTTGGGAGAGCTTCGGCCCCAAAACAGATTGCATAGAAATAAACAAACAAACAAACAAACAAACAAACAATTTGGTGTCCAGATCATCTAAATTAAATAAAGTTGTAAGAGTGATTGCCAGAATAAAGTGGTTATTCAATTTAAAGAGCTTACGAAAAAGTATTGATCAGCCAGGAATACCCACTGAAATAACTTCATGTACTGCGTTAAACGAATCCAAGAAGAAGAGTTTAAACCTGAAATACATGCATTAAAAACATTAAAAAATGTGAGTAAACAATCCAAACTAATCGCTTAGTTCCCATTTTTAGATAGCGAGGGTGTGTTGAGAGTAGGAAGACGACTTCACAATGCTGAAGTGTCATTTGGAGCTAAACATCCAATTATTCTGTCATAAAAACATCGTCTCACTAGTTTGATTATTAGATAACAACATCTTAAGCAACTATATGCTGGTCCGACTCTATTAATATCAATATTAAAACAGCGTTTTTACATACTACGGTGCAAGAATGCAGTAAATAGAGTAATTTCAGGATGTGTTAAGTGTTCACGACTTAAATCTTATCAACAACAGCAGCTCATGGGTCAGCTCCCAGTATCACGAGTAAGATTCGAAAGAGCATTCTTTGGTGTGGATTATGCTGGCCCTATCAATATAAAAACAACCAGATTGCGAGATGCAAGGCAAACTAAGTGTTATATTGCTATATTTGTTTGTATGGCAACGAAGGCACTTCATAAAGAATTGGTGTCAGACATGTCAACTGAAGCTTTCATCGCTACATTGAAACGCTTTCAAGCCAGACGAGGCAGGAGCGAGCAACGAGCTTCAACGAGTTTTGAAAATTATTTCAACAGATGAGCATTTAATGTTTTATGCAAACGAGTCCAATGTCAAATGGCATTTCAATCCACCGATCGGCAGTCACTTTGGGGGATTGTCGGAAGCCAGTGTAAAGTCAATTAAGTTTCATTTGAAACGAGTAATAGGGCAATCATTGTTAACCTTCGAAGAAATGGTTACTGTATTAACTCAAATTGAAAGGATCTTAAACTCCCAGCCATTATGTGAGCTAACGAAAGATCAAATAGATACACTTACACCCAGTCATTCCTTAATTGGACACCCCATCACATTAATACCAGAAGAGAATTTAGTATATTTGAAGACAAACAAGCTATCACGATGGCAACATCTTCAACAGATAATTCAGCACTTTTGGCAGCGATGTAATAAAGAGTACATAACTACTCTGCAGAACAACGTCAGAAGTGGACAATTCGAAATAAAGATCTAGCTGTTGACGAGCTAGTGGTGATTATTGACAAGGACCGTCCACCAACAAAATGGTTACTGGGCAGAATACATAATTTATGTCCAGGTCAAGATGGAATGGTTCGCGTCGTTGAGAGAGATTAAAACCAAACAAGGAATTATAAAACGTACGATCAGCAAGATTTGCAGGTTACCATCTGGCTCAGTTGAGCCAACAGGCGCGGGATGTTCAGATTCCTAAAAGAGAAATGGTATAATAATTTTAAAGTTTGTTTGACATTAGATCTGTTATAATGAAGCGATCTGTACTACCGATATTATAATATCGACATCTATAAATTTAATTTTTGATACTGACATCTATAATTTACTAGTTTAAATCATTTTTAAGCAATTAATGTATTGTTATAGTATTACTTCGTGCAATTTATTTTATTATAATTGTTATAAATTATGTTTATGTAATGTTATAAATGTTAACTTTTATAAAGATAAACAAAAGAGAGATATATGGATTTTTCTCGATCACTTACCTGAAGCCAATTCGTCTGTGAACAACGATTTCTGCACGTCAACATTTTCATTAATAAAAAATATTTTGTAACGTTTAAACAAAGTTTTCTCACTTCCACAATTTGGAAATTTGGAAATACGTATTCGAACACATTTTCTTCTAGAAGCATTTTAAAGTGCAATGCTAAATGCATTGTGGTGTTGAACTCCTTGAAAATTTTTTGCGCTAATAATGATCGTGGAAGAACTGATAGCATATTTATTTTAAATTCTTTATAGGAGGCTTCAGCATATTTAACTTTTATCTAGTTCTCCATCTCATTTTCACTTCTAGGTCTTTCAGTTTTTGTTGCAGTGGATCTAACGATATTTCACAAATATTGTTTGCCAGTTTCTTTGATATTTGTTCAATTATACACTACGACCGTATGACTGTGACTTTTTAATTTTGTCTATGATAATTGGTGTAACTCCAGTTAGTGGAAGAATATAATTCAATTCATTTAAAAAATTTCTTTTGTCAAAAAAATCAAATGATGTTGATGCTAATTATATTGATGATGGTAAGGATAACAATTGAGGTGACAACTCTGATGTTTGCGCAGTGAAGGCATCAACCATGTCATCATTTCTCTACTCTTTAGTCAGATAATTTCGTAATTTCCAGACGGCAAGTGTTACAAATTTTCATGGTACCTGATATCAAGGTAAGATTTAGACCCGTTGCTATATCAACAATAAATCGTGTTACTGCCCGAGTTTGTTTAAAATTGATTTTACTTAGTCTGTTGTGTTTTGGTTTACCAAACGGATTGCAACATTTGGTTTCCATTTTGCTCTTTCACTTTCAAAATAAATAACAGCTATAAACTATGTCACATCTATAACTTAGACACTTAGTACTAATTATTTTGTACTGAAATAATTATTTTGCGTTGAGTTTCGATCATGCAAGATAGCCTGTTAGAAAGGTATTTACATATGTCTTACGATAATCAAATAAAAATAAATGGGGAGTAGTTCGATTTTTCAGCAAAAGACTATTAAAAATGAAATTCAAAGGATATATTGTAAGTTAACACCAATGTCTTTTCAACAAGCTATTACACGTGAACATAAAATACTTAAGATACACGTAATTGAAAGATGTCAACGTTCGATTTTCAAACAAACGAATTATAACAGAACTCTGCGTATTTAGAGCCCACTGAGTTTTTACTTAAATAGTATTTTTTTTTTATCCAGACTAACCATCTCTCCCAATTTCAAAATAATTGCACACCTTACCCCCGTCTGGGTGTCTGGGTGTCTGGTTTTGCGTGGAATGGCTATATATATATATATATATATATATATATATATATATATATATATATATATATATATATATATATACATATATATATATATATATATATATATATATATATATATATATATATATATATATATATATATATATATATATATATATATATATATATATTTATGTGTGTGCTTTTTTTATTATTCGTGGCTTACATAAATTCACTAATTTTGATATCAACATAAAACCTAGTACAGTAATATATGCACTAATAAATAACCATAAACATAACAAGCATACATAAATAAGAAT